>JAAOMT010000586.1:1003955-1038955 GCA_016748015.1 Geosiphon pyriformis
AAATTTTTATATCAAATTTTTTGAAATTATTGTTAACTGTAAACAAAATAATAAATTAAAAAAAAACAGATTTGCTATTTAATAAATATAAAAAAGCAAGTAAAATTTTTTGGTTAAAAATTAATAGTATAATAAAAACTGATATTAAAGATTTTTTATTAATCTGTAAAATAAAAAATCAAATATTTAATAAATAGTGACATAATAAAAACTTTATTTATTTAAGATTTTTTGTTAAGTTACAAAATTAGTATTGAAACACAAATGACTTTTTTAACTGTCTAATTTCAAGATTTTTTGCTAATTTAATACTGATTTCACTAGAACATAAGTAATTTTTTTAATTATTTAGTATTAAAAATTTTTTATTAATCTAGGAGAATAAAAAATTTGATATTTAATATGTATTAAAAATATGCTAGCTAAAAAATATTTCTAATTTTTTGTATTTTTTTTAGAATTTTTAATCTAACTAATAACTTGCTAAGAATTGAAAAATAAAATGTAAATCAAACTAAATAAATAATGAATTTTTAATTAATATTTACAAATTAATGTTGATTAAAAGTAAAATTAGGTCTATTAAACATAAAATCTTTATTACTAACTTTTTAAAAAAAAAAAGACTAAAATAGTAAAGTTAAAATCTTTTTAGCAAAAAATTATTAAAATTAATAAAACAAATTATTTTTTATTACAATATTTTAGAACAATGAGTTCAATAAAAGTTACAAAAAAGCATTGTGAAAAAACTAAATATACTATATTATTATTATGTCTAGTATTAATTAGATTAAAAAAAAAGCATATTTACAAGTAGAAAACAACTTTTTATTAAATAATAATATTATAATAATTGATGATATAAATAAACTGTGCTTTAAAAGTAAAAATTTAACAAATAATTTTAATACAACAAATAAAATAAAATTTAGAATGTAAATTAAATTTTAGGAATGTAATTAAACTAGTAACAAAGAAATTATGTAGTAATACTATAGATTAATTGTTAATAATAATTGAATATAATCAAGCTTTGAAAAAAAATATGGGTTTTTTAATATTATAATGTATAAAATTATTACTCATAATAATGCTTAAGTATAAGTTCAGCAAAATAATATTTATTATTAATTATTTAAATTATATTATAAAGAGTAATTTTGCATAATTTAAACAAATATATTATTGAGTAATTTAACATGAATTTTAATAAAAACAAGACAAAAAAGTTATAAAAAAGAAGTAAACAGCCAGATTTTATAGTATTTGTTATTTATTAGCTATAAATAAATATTATATTTGTAAGTAAAGTCAATTTATCTACAAAAAAACAATATATATAAAAATTGTAATAATTTAATTTGTGTTGGTATTTTTATAAAAAACTGTTATAGATTTAGGTGTTAATATTAAAATACTTGGTTTTTAATTTGTTAATAAAACAAATTAGATTAATTTTTCTTTTATAATTCTTGTAAATAATTTTTTTTGGCCTTTTTCTACAGATTATAAAATAAATTTCTATATTATAATTTTGTTTAAAAAACATATACTATAAGTGATATTAGCCAAATATTAGCTTTAATCTTAGTAAAAAAATTACAAAGATTTATTTGAATTAAAATAATACTAAATTCAATATTTTAATACACAAAAATACTATTAAAGCTTATTAAAAATCATATTGTGTTTATTGTGCTTTGGTTGTAACAATAAATAATTTTAACTTAATTATAAACCTAATTTTAAAAATACCAAGATTATTATAATAATTGAATTTTATATCTAAATTGTGAATTATTTTATTTATAAAATTATGTAATTTATGTAAAATTTTGTTTTACATACATATATTTAAAGTTCATAGAAACAAAATACATAAGTACTTTAAACACAAATCTGCAAAATAAAACATTTTTGATTTTCTAAATAAATGCAATATAAACAATTAATCATAAAATAAATTTTTATACTAAATTTCTTAAAATTATCACTGATTGTAAACAAGACAATAGACAAAAAAAGTAAATTTGTTGTTTAATAACTATATACAGAAAAGTAAAATCTTTTAAGTAAAAATTAATAATATAATAAGAATTGATGTTAAAATTTTTTTATTAATTTGTGAAATAAAAAATTAGATATCTAATAAATAGTAGCTTAATAAAAACTTTAATCATTCAAAAATTTTTGCAAAGCCACAAAACTAGTATTAAAACACAAATAAATTTTTTAGTTGTCTGATGTTCAAAGTTTTTTATTAATTTAGCACTAGTTTTATTAAAAAATAAGTGATTTTTTTGGTTATCTGAGATTAAAAACTTTTCACTAATTTGTGAAATAAGAAATCAAATATTTAATATATATTAAAAATATATTAACTAAAAAATATTTCTAATTTTTTGTATCTTCTTTTTCAGAATTTTTAATCTAATTAACAGCTTGTTAAGAGTTAAAAAATAAAGTATAAATTAGGCAAAATAAATAATGATTCTTTAATTAATATTTACAATTCAATATTAATTAAAAGTAAAATTGGATTTATTAAACATAAAATCTTTATTACTAACTTTTTAAAAAAAAACTATAAAGTAATAAAAATATGAGTTTTTTAGCAAAAAGTTATTAAAATTAATAGAACTAATTATTTTTTATTATAATATTTTAGAACAATAAATTTGATAAAAAAAAAATTCCAAAAAAATATTGTAAAAAAACTAAGTATACTATATTATTATTATGTTTAGTATTAATTAAATTAAAAAAAAGCACATTTACAAGTAGAAAACAATTTTTTTTTAATAATAACATTATAATAATTGATAATATAAATAAACTGTACTTTAAAAATAAAGTTTTAGTAAATGATTTTAAGATTAAAAAACCAATATGTTTTAATTATTTTAGTATTATTAAAATAAATCAATAAAGATAGTAAAAACTGGTAGTTTATTTGTTGAATTAAATATATACAAAATACTTTTACTATTATTAATTTTTCTGTTTATTTTGGATTTTTACTTAAAAAACAATAATTAATATATTTGATTCTTTTTTATTTGATAAATCTATTAAAAAATTACTTTTTTTCTTTTTTCTACAGTATTACCAGTAGAATTTTAGCTATTAATTAACATGAAATTACTCTTATAATTTCTATTATTAATTAGTATATATTATTATCATGTTAATTATCACTTATTATTTAATCAAATTATCAAATATTATCATTCAATTAATAATTCGATTTGTACCATAGAAATTAAGATGATCAAATTACACAATATTCTGAACCATTTAATATAGTCAAAATTCACCGAAATTGATGAAAATTGGCCGAAATAATTAATAGTTTGTAGAAATAATTTGTAGTTCACTGAAATATATTTTTAGTTTGCTGAAATTAAAGCAAAAAGAAAAATACAAGTTCAAAGACTAATACTACAACAAATTATATAAAAGAAAAGCTTTTCTCTTCAAAAAAATGTATCTTACCATAGTATTTTACTTTAGATATCTTAATTAAAACAAATCACTTTTTACACATCTCAAATAAAAAAAATTAAATATTTAAAAACCAAATCTTTTAAATTATTACACTTAAAATTCCTTTAACACAACTAACATTTTGAAATTAATTAACTACTAATTTCAGTAATCTGTTAGTGACTTCAAGTCTGGATAGAAAATGTTTCCTTTGTTAGAATCCTAATTTTTTATATTTTTTATATTTTTTATATTTTTCTTTTTTTTTCTTATTATAATTATTAGAATAGTCTACAGACAAAATTTCTGTAGAAAAGTTGACTTTTACAGCAAAATAACTACATATTTTTAGTGAGCTTTCAAACAAGCAATTTCTGGAAAAGAGTTGATGTTTACTACAATGTAACTATACAAAGCAACTGGTATGGAATTGGCCATTCCACTTATAAGCCTAGTAGTTCAAATTATAGAAGATAATTTGAAGATAAATTCAGTTATTGGAGGTTTAACTACTTTTTTTAGTTGTGAATTCACAATAAACAGATATTAACAATATTTAAGAAAAGAAACCAAAAACCTTTAATAACAATAGATTGTAAAATAGATTTTTATATTATAAATTTTGTTTAAAAAATATATATTATAATTAATATTAGTTAAGTATTAGCTTTAGTCTTAATAAAAAAGATTACAAAAATTTATTTAAATTAAAATAATACTAAATTCAATATTTTTATACACAAAAATATTATTAAAACTTAATAAAAATTATATTGTGTCTATTATGTTTTGGTTATAACAATGAGTGTTTTTAATTTATTTATAAATCTAATTTTAAAAATACTGAGTTTACTATAATAATTGAATTTCATATTTTAATTGTAAATTATTTTATTTATTAAATTTCATAATTTTGGTTCTACTGCTTATTTTTGCATAATTACAATTTTTTATATAAGCACCAATCTCCAAATTTTATGTAAAGTTTTGCTTTATACACACATATTTAAAGTCCATAGAAACAATATATTTTTAGTTAATGTTGAAAAACAAAATACATAAGTATTTTAAATACAAGTTTGTAAAATAAAACATTTTGAACTTTCTAAATAAATACAATATAAAACAATATGATCTTAAAATAAATTATTATATTAAATCTTTTGAAATTATCATTAACTATAAAAAAGACAATAGACAAAAAAAAACAAATTTACTATTTAATAACTATAAAAAAGCAAGTAAAATTTTTTAGTTAAAAATTAATGATATTGTTATCCAATAAAAATTAACAAAAATCAAAAATAATAATATTGTTATGGTTAAAACTCATAGTTTTTATTAGTTATCACATGTATTAGCCACTAATGTCATATAATTAACCACCCTATTTTTAAATAATAATTATTAACCACTTTCAATAGATATATAAGTAATGAGTCTCTTAGCTGTAGAAAAATATCAATGTAAGGAATCAAGACAATCAAAGAAATAAAATAACAAACTTCTATCTCAAACATTTTCTTATTGCTAATTTCTCTTTCCTTACCTTCAAGTATCTAAACATTTTTTGGATAAAAGATTACTTGTTGGCACTTTTCTGAAACGTGTAATTGCAGTATTTAAAGATTATTTGAATAAACATGACTGAAAAGCATAAGTTAATACCTGATATTGAATTCTAAGAATGCTGATATAAGACATAAAATTATACCAGCAGTTATCAATTGTTGACAGTACAGACTATCCTTCTATTTTCAAATTCCCTTGTTACCTTTTGAAAAAAATAACAACTGAGATATTTTATGAGACTGATCTCGCACATTGAATCCATACTTATTCAATTTGCTCATTGAAGTTGAATTTCCTTAGATTATTTTTATTACCCTACAATCCTGTTTTCCCTTGCTATCCATTAGTTTGTTACTCCAACCCATAACATAAAAGTGGTGCTCCCTGTAAGGTTGTCAAAATCCACTTTGTTTTCTATTGTATGAGTGATTATTCATACCTGTCACAACAATCAGAAGAACACTTTAAAGCACACAACAAAAACGATCTAGACTTTATTGAACTCAATCTTTTGCTCTCCTGCTTGATTTGCTTTCCCATTGAAAAACAATTCAGTAGACAATTCCAAGACTTTTGGAACTGGTTCTTGAATGAGCATTCAGCTGAAACCTACACAGCTTATACAATCTATTACTTTAACCAAGCTTATTTTGAAGACGACTTTGAAAGAAGAAACAACAGTATCAATCAGCTTTTATATTCTGCAACCTTTGAACAACAGCCCTTTGATTTTGAATATCTGAATCATCAAATCCACATTTAGATTGCTGCTTATCAATCAACAGAAACTCCTCTTGAAACAGAAGAAGAAAGCTATTAAACTGCTCCTGTTTTTGATTTCTTTTCAAGTGAATCAGAACACTCCACACAAACAGTTACACCTGAACCAATGGCTTAAGATTCTCTGCAACAAAACATTTTGATTGCCCTCCAAGATATACAGACTGCTTTAGGGTGAAGAAACAACACCCCATTACCATTATTCAGAGGTGATGCCCAAGATCCAATTGAATGGTTAGATAACTTTGAGAGAGCTGCTACAGCCAATCAATATGATGATGAGTACAAGTTTCAAATTGTTTGTAGCGACCTCCAAGGCTCCCCTGTTACATGGTTTTTACAGAAAACTGATGCTAATGCCCATCAAAAAATCATTAGATAGATGCCAGCAAATGCTGGAGAAAACAACACCTCTTTTACAACCCAGTTTGAAAACAAGTTCAGAACTCCAATCTTGATATCCAAGTGGCACATGGAATTAGAAAAAAGAACCCAAGGCCCAAGAAAAGTGGTAACTGAATATGCCAAAGCAATCAGAAAATTGATCAAGCATGTAGATTCTGGAAAAAACTAGACAGAAGAGCAAAAAATTCATTCCTTTACAAAAGAACAGAGAACTGATTTATCTTATGCTCTTTAGCCTCTTTTGGCTCTGAAAGATAATCCTACAATGAACATGGCTATTGAACTTGCCCAACGAATTGAAGACAATCAAAGAATGCATTTGGGGTCTACACTTCCAGTTTTTGCTTCTGTTCCTGTCATGGCTTCTGCTTCTCAAATGGCTGTTACTTTTTTTGCTGCCCAAACTCAAGACCCAAATGAACAGTTGATAGATAGACTTACAGCAAATCTTGCTTGGCTATTAGAACCATTAGCCCAAGCAGTCAGAGATAACCAGCAACCCTAAAGACCCAGATTTGAACCATGCTTCAATCAACTTCAACAATCACCTTATTAAAGACAACAAAATCATGGCCCATCTGTGTGCTATCACTGTAAATTAACTGGACATTTTTCAAGAGATTGCAACAATCTTCCCTTACCCCCTCCAGCTCCCAGAAACAATAATAACCAAAACAACAGAACCATTAACAATAATGCCCCCAATTAAAGACCTAATTATGCCAATATCAATTTCTTTGGAGAGGATTTCCTAGTTAAAGCCACTGTTTATTAGTTTTTAAACTGGTAGGCACATCTCCAAAGGGTGAGAGTGCAAGCCAACCAGAAGAAAACCTCTTTTATGCCTTTAACTTAACTGATGATAATCATGACATGGATGAACTAGCAATTAACACCACAAAATCAACAAGGAAGAAAAAGAAAGCCAAGGTTAATTTCGTTTTGGATCCAAACAAATCATTCACATCAACTGCTGATAATAATAAGCCACCAAAGGCTAAAATTTTTAAGAATTCTTCAAAGCTAGAACTCCCAGAAATAGTACAAAAATCTGAATCTTATTCTGTTGTCAAAGATCTCATGGAAACCCCAGCACACATTATCTTTGGCCAGTTAATAATCCATCTACAGTTCAGAAAAAATCTCCACAAATCTCTAATCCCCAAGAAAAAAACACCAAAGACCAATAAACACTCTTGCCAAGCTAGACTTGTTGACAACAGCAATGTCACTTTTCTAATTTGCAAAACACAAATGACTGGTTACTTTATTGACTTGATCCTAAACAGTAGATCATCTGTTAGTGTAATTGCCAAACACTTCCTTGAAGCAATTGGCAGAAAAATTGATGAGCCTTCTACCCAACCAATGACCAATGTACATGGTAACAAGAAGAAAGATCTGGGCATTGCCAAAGCTATTCCTGTTCACATCAATAATATCAGTATTGAAACTGACATGGAAGTTTTTGAAGCTAAAGAATACACCATTATTGTTGGCAATGAGTGGCTCAAGAAAGCAAAAGCCTTACTCAACTATAAACTTTATGAGCTAACTATAAGATGTAATGAAAAACCTATTGTGGTTAAATGTTGCCATTGGACAACTCCTCCAGCAACCAAACAAAATCAAGAAGATAAGCAATCAGAGGAATCAGATGATGAAGAGAGTGATAAAGAAAATGAACAAGAAAAACAAAAAGAAACTGCTGAACTCACCTACACTACCTTCACCAGCAATGGCAAGCCACTAGACAATGTTAAAGCTGATAGAAAGAGAATCATTGTAAATAGCAAGCTAATCTACTAGTCCTACTATGATATTCTAAAAAGAACCTTTGACCAAAAGCCTGGCAAGAAAGCCAAATACAGTTATTGGTGGCATGGCCCTTGTGCCCGGTGCTGGTGCAATAAATCTTTGTATTCTCCAAGTAATGAATGTAAATCATGCCTAATCTATTACAAAGATTGGGAACCAATTAGCCTAATACCAAGAGATGAATTAAAAGAAGTACAGAAGTCCTTTGAAAATAAACCACCTGAGATTTAATTATTAGTAATAAAACAAAGAGAACCCTCCCCAAAAGAAAAAAAGATAGACATTGAAAATCTGTTGGCAAGAAACAGCCCAGTTATCTCAAAAGAAAATAATACTCCAGGATGAACCCATGTAATACAACACACCATCATCACCAGAAAAACTTGTCCCATTTATTTGAAGTCTTACCAATTCAATCGCCGAAATAATGAATTCATCAAGAAAGAAATAAACCAGATAAAAGAACTTGGATTTATACAAGAAACCAAGAGTGAATGAGCTTTCCCAGTTGTAGTGGTATTCAAGAAAGATGGAACCCTATGCTTCTGTGTTGACTACTGCCAATTAAATGCCATTACTAAAAGAAACATGTATCTATTTCCCAAGATTGATGCAATGCTGGACCAATTCAAAAATGCTGTTTTCTTTTCAACCATTGATTTAACTGCTGGATTCTGGCAAGTAGAGATGAATCCAGAAAGCCAGAAGAAAACCACCTTCATTACCAAGTATGGCACCTATGAATTCACAGTCATGCCTTTTGGTCTCACCAATGCTCCTTCTATCTTTCAATGCTTAATAGATAAAGTATTTGAATCAGTGAAAGAAAACTTTGTTCTGGTCTATTTAGATGATATAATAGTGTACTTAAAAACCTGAGATGAACACCTTGAATATTTGCAAAAGGTTTTTGATCTTCTTAAAAATACAGGTCTCAAGATCAACCCAATCAAATCTTTCTTTGGAAGACAATCCACCCAATTCTTTGGCCATTTTATTACAAAAAATAGAATCTTCTCTGATCCAGCCAAAGTAAAAAAAGTTTAGAACATAAGACAACCAATGAATGTTTATGAGTTACGTTTTTTCCTTGGTTTGGCTTCTTATTATCACAAATTTGTTAAGTATTTCTCCAAAATTGTCTCTCCACTCAATTAGCTATTCAAAAAAAATGTTAACTACTATTGGAGCACATATCAGCAGAAAGCATTTGAAACTTTCAAAGAAAAATTGGTTATAGAACCTATTCTCAAGCAATCTGATCTGGATCAACCTTTCATCCTTCACACTGATGCATTTGGCTATGGACTTGGTGCTGTTCTCTTACAAAAAAATGAAGATGGCAGGAAACATGCAATAGCTTATGCCAGTAAAACTCTTACATCAGCAGAAAAGAACTATTCAGTTACTGAGCAGGAATACTTAGCAGTAGTTTGGGCTACCAGCTACTAGGATAAGTATCTCCTTGGTGTGAAGTTTTTGGTGGTAACAGATCACCAAGCTTTGGTTTGGCTGCGCAACAAAAAAAGGCTAAAACATAAACAGATAGCCCACTGGATATTCCACTTGGATGAATTTGACTATGATATTCAACACCATAAAAGAGCTAATCATCAAAATGCTAATGCTCTCTTCAGACTTACCACCAAATGACAGTACAACTTCTCAAACCAAACCAACCTAATTATTAATAATTCTCTTACAACCAAAAACGATAATAGATTTGGACAACTACTCTGCCTTAATGATAAAGGACAATACTCACTGGAATATACTTGACAGCAAAAAGAACATTTGCACAAACAATCAAATTTTTATTTGATCTGCCAGAACCAATTATACAAAAGAAATAGAAAAGATCTTGACTGCCCCCAAAGAGTTATAAGATTTAAAGAAAAAGAAATTGTGATCTATAACATGTACACTGATCCATTAGCTAGACACTTTGGAAAAACAAAAACAATTCAGAAAACTCTAGCTCACTATTATTGGCCTACCTTAGAAAAAGACATAGCTGAGTACATCAAAACCTGTGATACCTGCCAAAAAAGAAAAAAACCCAATCGCAAAGAAGACATCCATCTAATTTCTGTTGGCCAACTCTTTGACAGAATTGGTATAGATGTTGTTGGACCATTAACAGTAACTCTTGATGGCAACAGATACATTATTACAGCTACTAACTATCTTACAAAGTGGGTAGAAGCAAGAGTGACTCCAGATCAAACAGCAGTTTCTATTGCTAATTTTATTTATGAAAATATCATTTGTCACTATGGCTGCCTCAAAGAACTTTTATCTGATAGAGGAAGAGCTTTTTTCAGTACACTGGTTGAAGAACTTTGTAGAAAAATAGGAATACGTCACAAACTTTTCTCCTTTTATCACCCCCAAACAAATGGCCTAGTAGAACATTTCAATAGAACACTGTGTGAAACTCTAACCAAAACCAGTGAAAAAACAAACTTATGGGACAAAGTACTGTTTTCAGCTTTGTTTACTTATAGAACTGTAAATCATAACATAACAAGTTATGAACCTTTTTACCTGCTCTATGGACAAATGGCAACACTATCAATAGAAACTGATATTAAGACAATACCCTTTGAAGAAATCACAATAGGGAATTACAAAGACATTTTGCAAAGAAGACTTAGTACCATTCTTGACTCATTGGTAGAGGCACAGATAATTGCCTTTAAAAAGATAAAACAGTTCTAAGAGAAGCTTAAGAAAAAGAAAACCTATAAAACACTTTTTTTAAGCATTGGTGATTTGGTTTTGGAATACCATTCAGACAAAGACAATGTCTATGGTAATAAATTCTCTAGCTGATGGAAAGAACCCTTTATAGTTAACAAAGTTCTGAACAATGGTTCTTATATTCTTTAAGATCAATCCAGAACAATCTTTAATGATTGTCCTGTTTATGGCATGCGACTCAAGAAATATTATAAATGATCTAATTGGTTACCTGTTGTGGTAATACCAACCCAAATGATCAGCAAAAATCAGATATAAATAAATGCACCACTTCCAAAACAGAGGTATCTTCAATCAACATGAACAATTATTTTCTGGATCAAAACATTCAAAACGCTTTCTATACTCTTTATGAGTATTGGATTAAAAACTATTTAAATGCTACTCTGACCATTGGAAAACAAACTACAATAACTGACAATAGTGGAACACATACTATTATTAGACCAAAGAAAACAACTACCAGAAGAGAAAGAATTGGTAGCAAAATGGATAAGTATTTGCTGGAAAGTATAATAACAGCAATACTTGTACCTTCCATTACAATTGGAAAAACAATTAAAAAAATTTTGCCCATAGACAAAAACTTGTCATATGGAAGACAACTAGAACTTTATGGTCGCCTTTGTAAAATCATAGAAGATATAAAGCTTATAAAGAAAACAACTTCTAAGATACAAATAGAAATTTTGGACATTATACAATTAGATGTCTCAAGAGTTTTGACCATTGCAAAAAAAGCCAAAACTCTTATACAAAGATTTGGTCTCTTGGACACAAAGCTCATTTTGTTTCAAGTTTTATATACCTTATCCACAAAAAACTTCAACAAACTAGTTAGTTTTGAGTTAAATAAAACCCTTCAAATAGAGTATCTCCTAAATAGTTTGATTTTGCCAGAGCTCAATCTCTTTGGAAAAGATGATGTTATGGTTGAAACTTATAGTTTTTATTAGTTATCACATGTATTAGCCACTGATGTCATATAATTAGCCACCTTATTTTTAAATAGTAATCATTGATCTGATCAACGACCTAACTGTTAACTTGATCATTGACCTGATCATTGACCTGATCAATGACTTAATTGTTGACCTGATTATTAACCTGATCATTAACCACTTTCAATAGATATATAAGTGATGAGTCTCTTAGCTGTAGAAAAATATCAATGTAAGGAATCAAGACAATCAAAAAAATAAAATAACAAACTTCTATCTCAAACATTCTCTTATTGCTAATTTCTCTTTCCCTACCTTCAAGTATCTGAACATCTTTTGGATAAAAGATTACTTGTTGGCACTTTCTTAAAACATGTAATTGCAGTATTTGAAGATTATTTAAATAAACGTGACTGAAGAGCACAAGTTGATACCTGATATTAAATTTTAAGAGCACCAATGTGAGGCATAGAATTATAGCAGTTATCAATTGTTGACAGTACGGACTATTTCTTTATCTTTAGATTCTCTTGTTACCTTTTAAAAAGAATAGTAACTGAGATATTTTATGAAACTGATCTCACACATTAAATCCATACTCATTCAATTCGCTCATTGAAGTTGAATTCTTTTTGATTATTTCTATTACCCTACAATTCTGTTCTCCTTTGCTATCTATTAGTTTGTTACTCCAACCCATAATAATATTATAATATATTAATTAATTATTAAATAATAATATAAATAACACAAATCAATAAATAAAATTAGAAAATATAATGTGTACAAAATAGTATACAAAATATGCACAAATACATTCAATTTAATATAATTACAAACAAGTAAACCAAAAGATACTTACAATTAAACAAAAAATTCAATAGTTTAGCAATTACTTATTAATTAATTAGATTAAACACAATTATATATAATTTGTATATATATAACTTTTTAACTAAAAAAAAACAGAAAAATAAGAAATTAATTAAACAAAATAAAAAAAAAACAAAAAAATTAGATTATAATTTCAAAAAAAGTTAAAAAGCATGCTTTTTAAGCTTTGTATTATAATATCCACTAATATTAAGATTAGTAAAATTGAAAATTTTTTATTTTTATAATTCAGGTCTCAAAAAAAACTCCTAAACTTCTGTTGCCATTTTTATTAATAAAAACAACAAAATACCCAATATAATAACAAAATACAGACAAGATTTAAGCTTAACAAAATTAAAACACATTAAAAAAATATTAATTATATATAATCACATAAAATTTATTTATAATAATATCTTGACCAAAATCAATAGTTAACTTAAAAATTCAAAATAATCTTTAATCAAAATTATTTTTGAATATTAATTTTATTAAATTCTGTTTTTTTTAATCTTTTTTAAATTTATTAAGAATAAAATACTGTTTTATTACAAGCAAAAAAATACAAATGTTTAATATTAATACAATATAAAAAAAATATATATATAAGAGTCTTAAGAAAAATACAATTAAAAATATAAAAATATAACAAAAATTCTTTTTAAAAAACTAATATAACAACAGTTACTAATAGTAATTTTAATAAAAACAATACACAAAATATTAAATTAAATAAAAAAATACTCACCAAAAAAAAAAAAAAAAAAAAAAAAAAAAAAGTCTTTCTCTTGTTGATCCTCTGACCATGACAAGAGCAGAATTTTATCAAAGTTTTAATTAGTCTTTTTTCTCTTCCCCCTTGTTTTTTTTTCTAATTATTTCTTCTGACTTTTCTCCTTTTGTTGCTATGAATCCAATGGGCACTTCTGTTGGTGGTTCTGGTATTGGTTTGGCTGGATTGGGGACCCAGTCTAATGATAAGAAAAAAGCTTGTATAGATAGTATGTACTTCTATGGTCCATTGTTTAAAAAGCTAAAGATGTCTGTAGCTGGTAAAGTAGTTGATTCATCTGCTGGCTCTTTGAGCTTAAAAAATATTAGTGATGCCAGTATTAAGTTTGTGGTGTTCTGGGACAGTAAAGTTGGCAGTGTTTCTAGTAGTGTAAGCAGTTTCTTGAATGTTAAAAATATGAAGAACACAGTCGTTGAAGAAACCAGTTATGCTAAATCTAGTAAAGACAATAATATGAATGAAGCAACACCAAGAAAAACTCACATGCAGACGTATGTGTTGAACAACTCACCAAAGAAACCTTTATTCGAACATATAAGTGACAACAATACTAAGTTGGTGCTCTCAGCACCTAAATTTGTTGGATTCAATTAGCTGTTATCTGCCAAGTCATGTGTTCTGAAAAAATGGTGCTTCGAACTAGTAAAATCATTTTCTTTGGATGTGAAATTGTCTGCTGTGCCTAAAAAAACCAATAGTAATAAGTTAATTTCAGTTAAAAAAATTTTTTATCGGATTGATAATTTTGGAGGAGCTTCCACTTTTTCAAAATTCTCAGAAATCATTAAAGCTTCATTTACTTTGGAACTTAATATGAATAAGGCAAAGAAATTGGCAGTTTGTGAGAAAATTATTGTTAATAATAATCTGAAAAGAGTAAATAGCCATTCGGATTGGAAAATAATTGTTAAGAAGATCCCAGTTAATATTCCCAAATTGGCTGTTGTGACAGTGTTTTCCAAATTTGGTGAAATTGTTTTAGTTAAATTGCAGTTGGTTGGCCTGTGGCAAAAAGCTTTGATTGAGTTTAGGTCTGCTAAGGTTGTTATTATGGGGGTGTTTTCTTGGTATATTTTAATTGTTGATCTTCTGTTTTAATTGCAATCAGTCTCTCGTGAGTTTCTCTATTTTTATGTGTTGGATATTAATGATAATATACTAAAAGTTTTTTCTTGATGTTGTGATATAAGTCTTTTCTTTAATTCTAGTTGTCTTTGTATGTTGTATACTTCTTCTCAGAGACTAATCTGAAATCTACCCACTGTCTCGGGTCTTTTCAGAGACTATTCTTGCAATTGCCTGATGTGTTTCTCTAATCTAGAAACACAGAATGTTAATGGCTTTTTCATGATTTCTCTAAGTATATAATAAAGCTTTTTTAATTTAATTAGTAACTATATGAATAATCTTGATCAGAGATTATTCTTTCAAAGAGTTCAGAGATGGAATGATAGTTTCATTTATTAGAGAGGGTATGTGAATTCTATTGTTAATCTCATAATTGTGATGTTTATTCAATTTATTATTTTTATTAATTCTTTTTGAATAAGATTTTATTTAGATATTTGTTGCTTCTAGTTAAAACTGTTTTTTTTCATCATTAAAAACTATTGTATATATATATAATTATTGTTTTACAAAATAACATCTTATAATATTCTATTTCTGTTATTTCTAAATAGTGCTTGCTGCTATTGTATGATAGTGCTTGCTGCTATTGTAAAATAGTGCTTGTTGTTATTTGTAAATTATTTCTTTTTATAAATTGTTGTTGTGCTATTTTATGATTGGCTAATTTATATTATTTATAATTCCTATTAAATTCTTGAACTGTAATATTGCCAATTTGGTTGCTTTTAAGTGGTCAGTTTTGGTGGGAAAAAATTTTGTGCATGTGGCATTGGCTATTGGAAATAGAGAGTTATGGATTTCAAAGAACATATATCATGCTCTGTTGTATACTTTTCTAATTAGCACATCTGCACATGATTTGTCTGAGTTGGTGGCATTTTATGGTGAGAAAACATGTTTTATTGGCCACAATCCAAATTCATATGTGTGTAATAGGTGTGCTATTATTTGTTTTGAAAATAAGGCATCCAAATTGGTTGCTATTGGTTTGGTTCTAGTATTTAAGAGTGTGAGTTTGCATTGGGGTGGTTTTTCTCTGGCTTATTGCATTTGATAAAAACAATTTGGTTATATTACTGTTAACTATTTGGTGGATGAGAACTCTGCTGGTTATAAGAGATGGGTGGTGTCTACTCAGAATCAGGTCTGCCTGGCTAGTATTTATAAAAAAAAACAGGCTTCTATTACTTGTTCCATCTCTTTTGGCAGTATAACATGGGTCCAAGTTGTTGGTAACTCTTTTTCTCATATGATTCCTTTGGTTACTTCTGGTTTTAGTGTGCTTTATAAAGAGAATTCTTCTTTAACAGATCCTCCTCCTTATGTTCTTGCTGGGTTAAATAATTGTTTAGCATCTTTGGAATGCTCCTTAAAACTTTTGACAGACCAGGTCTTTGGTATTATAAGAAAGTTGAGTTTTGTTGAATTGGTGCCTTTGACAATCCTCTCTCATACATCTTCTGTGGCTGCATCTGCAGCTGTTAAAGAGAATTTGAACTCAGATATGATGTTGGATGGCACTTTATTGCTTTTTGCTCCCCTTCTTCCAGTTGTGAATGATTTGGTCACTGGTCTTGGTCTGAGTAGCTTAAAGATATTAATCTCCAAGGTGAGTGGTTTGGAATCAAAGATGGTGGCTTTGGAGGTGTTAATCAGATCTGTTTTGGATAGATTAGATGGTTTGTGCTTCAGTTTTAGTTTGCCAGCTCTCCTCCTCTCTTCTTCTTAATGAGTGGTCTAGTATAGAAATTTGCTATATGTAATGTCTGAAGTATCAATATCTCTGCCAAGCAGGAGGATATTGTTTAATGACATAGGAAATTTGAGAATACAGTTTCAATTGTTATGGAAACAAAGTTAAAGTCTAGCATTAGGCCATAAATCAGGGATAAGTTTGATAAAATTTGGGTCTTTACTTCTAGTTTGGATGTGAGTTTTGCTGGTGCTAGCATTGCTATTATCATGAATAATTCCTTGGCTTGTCACATTGCTAAAGTGGTGGAGGTTTTTGGTCAGGTTAT
Organism: Geosiphon pyriformis; assembly: GCA_016748015.1. Lineage (NCBI taxonomy): Eukaryota > Fungi > Glomeromycota > Glomeromycetes > Archaeosporales > Geosiphonaceae > Geosiphon > Geosiphon pyriformis. Next base: position 1,020,545 of record JAAOMT010000586.1, read on the forward strand.
TTTGGTATGTTTTTTGTTTAAAGGCAAGCTTTTGGTTATGATTATTAGTTTGTACGTTGGTGTTTCCTCTGTTGTTCGGTTTGAACAAGCATTAGAGGTTAACTCTGTCATTGCAAATGCTGTTAACTCCAGCACTTTTGTGGTTTTGGGTGGAGATTTCAATGAAAATGAACTGAGTAGGATTGCAAGTTTTAAGTTTTGTCAGAGTTTGGGCTTGGTTAATTCTTCAATAGACATCCATTGGCCAAAGTTTCTACTTGGAGTAATTCATAAGATACTGAGAAAATTTTGAATTACATCTTTGTCAGTAAGAACTTGTTGTCAGCTGTTGCTGGTTATAGTGTCAATTCTGTTTCTGCATTCTTTGACACTGATTACAAGACTATTATGGTGTTAATTAGATTGGGTGAATTTCTGAATGTTTGTTTGAATAGCTTGTACAAGCAGGCTAATAAAGATTGTTGGAAGTTCAAAATCAAAGATGCTAATAATGCCAAGTGGTTATGTTTTAAGGAGTGCTCTTCTGCCAAATTTTTGGCTATGGCCATAAAATTTTCAGGTGCTCAGGCTCATGCTAATGTAGATGATATGTGGGTGCTGCTGGAGAGATTGATGATTGAATCAGCAGATAAAATATTTTCAAGACATTGGTTTAGCAAATTTCAATGTTCCAGAAACAAGCTCTCTTCTAAGTTTTTTGGGTTAGAGCTGTTAGTTACAAAAATTGTCAAAAAATTGGGTCTGGGTGATATGTGAAAGGTAAATCGGCTTATTAGTGTATGGTCAAAGTTGGATAGTATTAAAGCTGCCATTATTGCAGACATAATTCGGGATGGACAGAGGTCTTTGGATGTTCTTAGACAATTGTCATCATTTCACAAGACATACAGAAAGTCCAAGATATATGAATTGAAGTTGGCTGAGAAAATCTTAATTCAAGCAGCCATTGAAAGGTGCATGGAAAAGTTTTGTTCTAACAAAGGTAGTATGATTAGAAGTGTTTTGGATCATCTTTTTTGCAAGATGGTTCTCAATCACTTGGTTGTTGATAATGAGTTGGTATTGGAGCCAGAAGAAGTAAAATTCAGTGTGGATAAGATCATGGAGAATTGGACTTGGCAACAAATTGTGTCTTTGGTTGTGCCTGATCTCTGGACTCATTAGTATGCACCATTGAGTTATGTGAATGATAATGCTTTTTTGGGCATGATGGATTTAATCAGTATAAGCAAATTGATTTTAGTTATTAAGGATCTATTTGATAGCAAATCTGCTGGATTGTTTGGTATTTTCAATGAATTATGGAAACACTATGGGAATGAAGTAGTGGGCTGTCTTTTGAGTCTGCTTAATACATACTTGAAAAAGAAAGTGGTTTCCATTTTGTGAAAAAGGGCCTGGGTTTTGATGATTCCTAAACCTTACAATTGGAATGGGGTTTTTACAAATACTCATCCTATTGTCTTGATTGAAATGGCCAGGAAAGTTCTCTTCAAAATTCTTTTGAATAGGATCTCTTTTATATGTAGCAAGTTTGGAGTCTTTTATGGTAACAATTTCTTGGTGTTGAAGGATATCTTTACCCAATCTCCTGTGTTCACTGTTGGGTCAGTGATTGAGAATGCTCTTGAGAAAAATAAAGAACTCTGGTTGGTTTTGCAGGATATGCACAAAGCTTATAATTCAGTGGGGTGGCACCACTTGGAAGCGAGTTTGTGCCATATTAAAATGTGTGACAGATTTATTGAATTTTTTGGTGGCATTCATAAAGACAGGTTTAATAAGATGATAACTGATTTTGGTCTTTCAGATAGCTACAGGATGCATGATGGTCTTGATCAGGATGAAATCTTTTCACTTCTTCTTTGGAGAATCTTTTATGATCCACTCTTGTGTAAAATTAAAAGGCATGAACATTTGTGTAGATACTGGATCAATACTAAGTTTGTGGTGAAGACTAATAAAATTGAGAATAGTGGTAGAATGTTCTTTTTTTTTACAACTGGTGCTTTTGTGAATAATATGATTTGGGTTGAAGATTGCCAAGCTTCAATGCAGTATGCTTTAAATATTGCTAGTAAGTTCTTTTTAATCAATGATATTTTTATTAATAATAAGAAAACAGTAGCCATTCCAATTAATCAGAATATTAGAATTGCTTTTTTAAGTATAAATAGTCAGCCAATTTCTATAGTCAAGAAGGGGGAGGCACACAAATATCTGGAAATTTTTTTGTTGACTGACAGGTTGTCCAAACTGAGTTTGGCCAAGACTCATTCAGATGTTCAGTTTTTTGTCAACATGGTGCTCAGAAAGGCCATCACTAATAAACAATTCTCTTATTTAGTCTCAGCAGTCTTGTAATTCATTGTAAATTATAGGATGCAGTTTAGTTTTGTTTTATCTGAAATGTGCTACAAGTGGGATGTTATGGTTAAGAAAGGTCTTAAGTCTAAGACATGCTTATCTTGTGACTTTTCTAGTAAGGCTTTACACCATCCCTCTCTGTATGGTTTGAAATTTTTTGAGCAGGTACAATCTGAAAATAAAGTGGCTGCAGTGATCTCCTTTTCGAATACTTCAAGCATTCTTGGACATCTGTTTCTTCATTGTTTCTTGGATTTACAGATCCTTAGATAGACTCTTTTGAATCCTTTACAGTTTCCTGTTAAGTTGCTTATTAGTCCTGTAAATAATTTTTTAGCTGGTGTGGTTAGAATTTTCTTGAGTTGTGAATTGTCTTTGGTGAACAATTTGCCCTGTGCTTTTCATAGTTCTGGTAAATTTCCTATATCAATAATTCTGGAGAATGCTTCATTCCTTAAAACATTATAAAGTTGTCTTTGGTAATAGACTTTTTGACAAAAAGGGTGGTATATTGAAGTGGAAAACATTCTGTCATTAGAAGAGACTCAGCTCTAAGAGTCCTATTCTGTGGTGGTTCAATATTGCATCAAGATTTTTATGTGATAGAGGCTTGTCACTATTTGATGTCATAGGTCTTGGGCATTTTTTTAGCTATAATAATATTCTGGTTTCTGAACGGTTTGCTAAGGTGCACAGTGGTTTGCTTGAGATTTGGTCTGACTCATTTGATGTTTACATAGATGACTCATTGAAATTTACTGGCTCTGTTAATGTTGTTAATGATACAGCTGCGTATTTTCTTGCTTTAGATATGGGAATTGGTGTTGGTGTTCATGGCCTTCTTTCTTCTACTATGGCTGAATTGCAAACTGTTGTTCTTTCTTTGGAATGTGTTTTTTCTTTCTTTTTGGTAGTTTTGCATCTTGACAGCCAGGCTGCTATTGATGCGTGTTTGTCTGAGATCTCTTTTGATGTTCTGGATTTTCATAATCAGTATTAAATTGAAAAAAGACACATTTTTAATCTAATTAAAGATAAGGATCTTTTTGTGTATTGGGTCAAAGTTAAAGAGCACTCTGGAATTCCTGACAATATAAGAGCTAATGTCTTGGCTGGCGAAGTTGCTGGCTCTTCCTTCATATTATCAGCAAGGGTGCATGAACACTTTTTAATGGCTAAGAACTCTGTTGTATCTAGCAATACCTGTTACTTTGTTAAGAATATTTTTTGTTTTATTTGTTGTGCTTGTTGAGAGGCTGGTCCAGGTCATGATGTGGTTCCAAGTACTATGTTAAAAGATTTCAATTGGCATGCCACTGCTAAGGTTTGGCATTCTGACTTACACATGCTTGCTGGATTCACTAATCAAAAGTCTTCAGGTGTTCGCACATACATGATAAAAGTGATACATAAAAGGCTTCCAATAGCTGTAAGGAAGAGGTTATATGATAAAAATTATCCTAGTGTTTTGTGTTTACTTTGTGGTGAGGTTGAGTTGCCAGACCATGTTTTTATCTGTGCTTGTGATGTGATCATTCATAATGAGATCTTGTCAAAGACCTCTGCTTGCTAGATTTCCTTGGTAGGTGTTTGTAATTTGGCTTTTTCTACTGTCTTGAAAACTTTTGTGCATTGTGCATCAGATATTAGTCTGTACTCTGCTGTGTATAAAGAGTTTGTTCTGAAGGTTTGGTACATGGAAGCTGTTGAGATTTTTGATAACAAAAAGAAGACTTTCTGCACAGTAGTTGATTTTGTAAGGCATTTGGTTAAGTTGTATTGGTCTAAGGCATGGCTAGTAAGATCTAAATATAAAGTGAATATGGAAAAGGCTGGATTGGTTAAGGATGGCAGTTTGATATCAGACTTGTAACATGGAGTGTCTTCTCTGCTGTCAGATGGTGTGATTAGATTGCTTGGCATTGTTGAGTCTTTTGCTGTCAGTTTTGGCCATCATAAACCATGTCTCTTTTTTTTTGGACTTGATTGTGATGTGCAGATTGTGTTAGATGTATAGTGTTGCCTTGTCTGGCCTGAGTGGCTAGCCACATGTAGTAAGTGTGTGAGTATTATGTGCATTATTGAATTCAATACTTACTGAGACAAAACTTAAAATTTCAAGAATAAAACAAAACTTATATTAAAAATTAATCCTATATATTATATTATTTAATATACTATATTTTTGTTTAATATTAAACACTACTAATTTTTTTAATGAAGCTATCATAAATCAGAACAAACCAATTATGACAATATATACCAATATTAAAGTAGAACAAATAAAAATTAAACTAATATTTAATAGTAAATTAACAAGTAGCATAATTACAAAACAGTTTATAAATTAACTAAGTTATTAGGTAGATTGTACAGTTACTATTAGAATAATTACTATAGATAAAAATACCAAAACATTGATAGGAGAGATTAACAATTTCTTATTTAAAATTCATAAAATTAAAATTATAACTAAAGTACTTATTATAAAAGCCATCCAATATTAAGCCTTTATAAAAAATAATTGGTTAATTAAAGTCTACACTATGCTTGATTAGAATACCCAAAAACTCCAAATTACTTTTAATAAACAACATACTAAAGTATTTGTCATGTGTAAACATTTCAGAACAGTAGTTTTAAAACAACTTTTAATAAAATTTAAAGAGCTTATTTCTTAGTCAATCTTGAAAACTTATCAAGTTTTTTGGGCTGACAATTTCAAAACAGATCTATCACCATCTTTTACATAAGAAAAAAAAGGCAAAGAAAAAATTAACAAAGAATCTTAGATATCATTATTAGTTTACTTAATTCTAAATTAAAAAAATCAATTATATTAACTCCTAAAATTAATTTGTGTTAATTGTAAAAAAAAGTTAGTTTTAATGAGTGTCTGTATTAGAGATAATAAAATATGGCCAACTGCTACCAAATAATATTGTCATTTTTATATACTAAAATAATTTAAATAATCAAAACAGCAAAACAAATAGAACAATATATTATGTTTTATATATGACAAAATCTTATCAAATAAAAAACTATAAAATAATGTTCTTGGCAGAGAAAAAAGATGTGATAAATTCTGCTAATACATTATTCTAATTAATAACTAAATCCAAAAAAAAACTTTATTTATTATAGCTTATAGTCAAGCAATAAATTAACTAAATTTATACCTCTATAATAAAAAAGAAATTTGAAAAATAGCTACAGTAAAGTAAAAAAGTGCTATGATTAAAAAATACATGCCATAAAAAATACATTAGTAATTATCAAAAAAATAAATAATCTATTTACAGATAACTCTAAAGTATTTTAAAACCAGTATCAAAAACTTGTTTCTATTTAAAAAAAAACAAAAACAAAGATTAACTAATCTCAATACAAAACTGTGTAATTATTAATTGAATTTTTTTTATTTATAGTATTGTAATAAGTATAATTTCTTGATTAATCTACTTTTATAAATACTATATACTATTTTTGAACTTAAAGAACTCAAAAAAAAGTATGCATTAGCAATTAAGAATACAACATTTTTAAAATCAAATATGACTACCAAAATAGAACAGTATTTTGTATATTCTAATCTTTTTAAAAAATCAGAACTAAAATAATATAATAACAACAATAAAGAAATATGCTCCAAAAAAGCATATGCAAATAGTGTTGAATTTGATTTAAAATATTTTGGACAATTTTTTATAATTATAACACTCTATTTTTTTGTAAAAATAGATTTCAAATTAGCTTTAAAAATCTCTATTAGCATTATAGTTCAAATAACATTTCAGTTTAGTCTTGCAAACAAAAAAATTAATGTTAAAGAAGAAATAATTAATGCTGAATATATTGAAAATATAATTATAATGCTTTAAAACAATTCTAATAAGTCTTATATAATTGAATTACAAAAAAAAAGTGCACAAGCTATTTTTTTATTCTTTGTAAAGATTTTTTAACTACTTTTCATAATTATGTGCAAAAAATTAGGTCTTATTGTTTAAAAAATCCAAAAATTTGAGTCAAGTAGAAAAAAAAATATACAAATCAATTTTGGAGAAGACACTAATAATCAAATAGAATTTATTTATATTAACATAATTATTTTTATTCTCTTATATTAACAATACAATCTAAAAGTTAATTGGAAAATTTAAAACCAAGTTTTACTATTTAAAGCAGCTCCAAAAATTTGTTTTTTAGCCAATATTTTCAATCTATATATACTTATCAAAGTGCATAAACATTTCAAAATCTCTATTTACAACTTTATCAAAGACATTATTAAGATTCCCAAAAAGACTCTTATTGGTTTTATTTTTATAAACATTTAAAATTCTGAAAAACTCCAATCTATTTTAGACTTTGCACAACTGTTTTTGTTTTGTAATATTATTTTACAAGCATAAAACCTGCTAAAAAAAAGCTATTTATTCACTACAAAAAAAATTGATAAACTAAAATTAGAAAACTTAAATATTTTACAACAATACAACTTAAAATTATCTTGAACCAATATGTTAATATTTTTGTTAACAAAAACAAATTTAGACACACCAATATTGTAAAACATAAGATCAACACTGATAATACCAAACTCATTAAACAATAAGTCTATTGAGTAACTTCAAATGACAACAACTTAATTAAACAGAAAGTACAATAAATGTTAGATAATAAACTAATTAAAAAATTGTTAAGCCCTTGGTTTTTATCTGTTCTGTTAATTACCAAAAAAATAGAAAAATCTGTTTTTGTATGGACTATTAAAAACTTAATATTATCATTTAAAAGAATAGCTATTTAACTTTTCTTATTCAAAAAATTCTGAATAATTTAAAAAATAAGAAATAGTTTTTATTTTAGATCTTGTTAGCAAATATTGACAAGTTAAAATAGATTTTATGAATAAAAAAAATGGCATTTACCACCCAAGATAAAAATTTCGAATTATATGTAATACTTTTTAGACTCCATAATTTTCCAGCTATTTTTTAATATTTGATAGATCCTATGTACAAAAAATTCTTTAGAAATTAATTATATTATATTTGGATAATACTAATGTATTTTCCAAAATTTTTGATAACTATTGTTTCATCTCTAACAAGTTTTTAATTGTCTACAAAATGCAAAATTAAAACTTAACTTTAATAAATATTTCTTCAAAAAAACTGAACTAAAAATAAAACCAAATTCTAACAAATTTTAGAAAGTAAAAAATTTTCTGGTCCCAATTAATTTGCAAAAACTAAGAAAATTTTTAGAATTAACTAAATACTACTATTAATTTGTCAAAGATTTCTTTAATATTGCCAAATTTTTCTATTATTTATTATTGAAACATGTTTTATATTTTTGAAAAATTAATCAGCAAAAGACTTTTAACTATCTTAAATAATAACTTATTAAAGCTTTAATCTTGATTTATCTGAACTTTAATAAGCATTTTATTATAGTTATAAATGCCTTGAAAAATGCATTAAGAGTCATTTTATTACAAATTAGACCAAATTATTAAAAATATCCAATTATATATGCCAGTTATAGTACTAGTATTATTAAAAAATATACAGTACTACTAATCTAAAATGTTTTACTATTTACTGGATTATACAAAACTAGAAATATTACTTTTACTAACTATTTAATTTATATACAAATTATAAAAAACTGATTTGGTTATTTAGCAAATCACAACTTAAAAAAATATATACAAAATAAAGTACTTATCTGTAGCAGTTCTTATATAAAGTATATTATAAAAAAAAGCCAAAAACATTAAGATTAACAGCTTGTCAAAAATAACTCAAATCTAATCACAAATCAATAAATACAACTATCTATTAATAACTATATTAATATTTGTTTACACTTTAGTTTAAGGAGAAATTATCTTAATAAGAATAAAGTACTATACAAAAACTAGTTCAAAACTATTTTTTGTACAATAATCAATTATATTGTCAAGAATACTAAAATCATTTTATATTACAATAAATTATAAAAGATATCAAAAAAAAATTATTTTGTTCAATATATACTTAGATTTAACAAAACACTTTAAAAAAGATGCTATCTTAAAAAGAACAATTAATTTATATTATTGACTTACAATGTATAAAAACATTTTTAAATACATTTTTAATTATAATTTATGTTAAAAAAAAAGAATCAGAACAATAAAACTATTTCAATTTATTCCAATTAGAAATTTATTTAATAGAATTAAAATCAATTTGGTTGAATTTCTCTCTATTACATCTAAAAAATTGTTATATTACTGTATCTGTAAATTATCTTACTAAATAGCCAGAAGCTAAAACTATTCAAGTGACAAATGTTAAAACAGTAGCTGAATTTTTATATTAAGATTTAATTTGCCAATATAAATGTTCAAAAAAATTATTTTATTAATATATTAACTGAACTAAGCCAATGATTTAAAATAAAATAACTATTATTATTATCATATTATCTACAAACAAATAGATAAATAAAACAATTTAACTAAACATTATATAAAACTTAAGCAAAAATAAACTATAAAAATACACAAAAATAAAACTTATTTATATTTTTAGTATTATTAGCATATCAAATATTAAAGCAAAATACTATTTAATTTATATTACTTAAACTAGTCTATAGAAAAAAGCTATACTACTTATTAAATAAAAACTACTTATTTTTATAACTAAAACAATTACTAAAGAAAATTTTGAAGTTACCTTGTATTAAAAGACATATCAATTCATAAAAACATTGAAAAAAAATTGTAGAACAACAGTTGACAATATTAATAATACTTAGAAATAACAAAAAAAAGACATAATAATTGCTTACTTGATTAACCAATTGAATTCAAAATCAAAAACTGAGTATTATTATATTGTATTAAAGCTAAAAAACAGTAAAATAAAAAGTTTGACCCAAAATAAGATAGACTATTCTATATACACAAAGTTTTGGACAATAAAGCTTACAAATTTTAATTAAAAGATCTACAAAAAGCAATACTCAACACAATAATTGAGCATTATACCAAAAAAACAATTATCATAAATACATATAATTTTGCAGGAACTCAATTTTAAAAGGAAAAAATAATATTATTTAAGTAGAAAAACCAATTCAAAAACTATTGAAAAAATGTAATTAAAACGTAATAATATAGAAAAAATAATAATAATATGAAATAATACAAAATAATATGTAATAACTCAAGATAATACAAGATAATATACAATAATATAAAATAGCACAAAATAACTGGCCATAACATAAAATAATTAGTTATAGTGCAAAAAAATAAAGCAACAACTGAATAGTAAACAATAGCTAATAATAACAAACAATTAAAAACAATTTTGTAAAACTAAAAAATATATATGAAAACAAATAGTTTTAGCAAATAGAAAAAAAAAAGAGAAAATAAGAACTTATTTTCAAAAAACATTTTAGTTTTAAAAACTTGATAAATTCTTTTTATCTTATTTTTTTTATATTTTTATATTTACAATTCAATAAAAATATTGTTTGTGTTGTCAAAATCAAATTAATTATGTTTTTATTTTCATTTTAGGCCAGATGCTCTTAAAATAAACAGCTTTAAAATCTTAATGACTTTAACCAATCACTCTTAATTATGATAATTAATAATATTAATTTATTTATTTTTTCATTTTTTTTTTCTTCTGATAAAGTGGTAATATTAAAAAAATTAACTGTCTGGAAATAAACTTTATAATAGTCTGGTAAAAAAAGAAAACTTCCTTTAAGTTTGAATATTAAATTTATTTTATTAGTTTACCAAAAGAATAAAAAATAATACTAAATCTTAACAATTGTATTTAACTAGCTCAGAAAAAATAGCTTATATATATTCAATTTTAAGCAATTAAATTACATTTCTGTGTCTTATAACCAAAGAACTCTACAAGTAAATTTACATCAAATAAAAATTTTTAGAGATTAATAATTTTAATTTGTTGTTTATGCAAACAAAGAAAACTTTTAAGCTTTTTTATTTAAATATAAAATACCAAATATTACTATTATATTTTATCAAGTTTATTTGTAACAACATTTTATCTTTTAATTCTTAACAAGTTGTTAGTTAGATTAAAAATTCTAAAAAAAATACAAAAAATTAGAAATATTTTTTAGCTAGCATATTTTTAATACATATTAAATATCAAATTTTTTATTCTACTAGATTAATAAAAAATTTTCAATATTAAATAATTAAAAAAATTAAACTTTTCTCTTGTCGATCCCCTGGCCACACTGAGAGCAAAGTTATTCTGCCAAAGAAATACATTTCCTTTATTCTTTTTCCCTTTTGTTTTTGTCGCTATTTCTTTGGACACACCTTTATTTGTAACTATGGATCTGGTTGGCTCTTCTGCTGGTGTTTCGAGCTCGACTTTGACTGAGTTGGGGTCTCAGTCAGGCTCTAAGAAAAAGGCTCGCATTGAGAGTGTTTACTCTCATGGTGCCTCTTTCAAGAAGGTGAAGAAACCTGTCGTGTCCAGTACCGTGGTAGATTCTTCAGCTGGACTTTTGTATGCGGACCCGTTGCTGGCTGGTGGCAGTGGACGTAAGGCATCTTGGGGTAGCAAAGTGGGGAACGAGAGTAACAACATCAGTGAGGTGTCTGACTTAGAGGATATGGAAAACTTGGTTGCCGAAGAAACTAGTTACATCGATTCCAACGCCTCTGGAAATGACGACTTGATGGATGACACTACTCCAAGGAAGATGAGGACAAAGACATATGTCTTAGACAAGTCACCGAAACAATCTTCTTTCAACCTAGAAAACGACGACAATAGTGTTTTGGAGCTTCCTCCTCGCACGTTTGTTGGGTCCAATCAGTTGCCGCCACCCAAGTCACGTGGTTTAAAGTGTCATTGTTTTGAGCCAGTAAAATCTTTCGCTTTGGATGTGGAGTTGTCAGCTGTGCCTGGAAAGTCAAATAGTGATAAGTTATTTAAGATCAAAAAAATTTTTTATAAAATTGACGGTTTTGGGGGTGCTTCAACTCCCTTAAAATTTCCTGGAGTCATTAGGTCCACCTTTACAAATGAGTCTAGTTTGGTTAAGGCCAGAGAGTTGGCAATCTGTAAAAAATCATTGTAAATAATGATCTCAAGAAGGTAAACATTTGTTCAGATTGGGAAGTGATCATCAAAAAAATCCCAGTGGATCTTCCCAAATTGGCAGTTGAGACAGTGTTCTCCAAGTTTGGCAAGATCATTTCAATCAAAGTGCAGCTTATTGGTCTTTGGCAAAAGGCCCTAGTGGAATATGAATCATCTGAGATGGCTAATTTGGTTGCAGCTAGATGGTCTGTGCTCATGGGAAAGGATTCTGTTCGCATGGCAAAGGCAAATATTGATAAACAAATGTGGGTATCTAGGGATCAGCATCAGGCATTGCTTTACACTCTTCCAGTTGGCACCAATGCTTATGACCTCTCCAGTTTGTTGGAATCATATGGTGGGAAAACTTGTTACATCGGCCGTAATCCTAGTTCGTATGTTCATGATAGATGTGCTGTAATTTGTTTTGGTAATGAGGCATCCAAGTTGGCTGCTATTAATACCATTTCAGTTTTCAAAGGTGTGAGTTTGCATTGGACTGGTCTTTTTTTGGCCAGTTGTACTTGTTGTAAACAATTTGGTCATGTTACGGTTAACTGTTCCTTGGGTGAGTATTCTGGTGTTCGAAGAAGAAGGGTGGTTTCTGAGCAAGATTGGATTCATCTAGCTGGGATATATAAGAAGAAGTCAGCTCTTGTTGCTTGTCCAGTCTCATTTGGTGGTAAAACATGGGCCCAAGTTGCTGGTGGCTCTTTTTCTCGTATGATTTCCTCTGGTTTGGTTGGTACTGGTTTGCATTCTGGTTTGGTTCCTTCTTCAATGGTGACTGTCTTTTCTACCGTTTCTCATTTGAATGACCAGCTGGCAATTTTGGAGCACTCTTTGGAGCTTTTAACTGACTGTGTTTCTGGCATTTTGGCTCGACTGAAATCCATTGATTTGGTTTCTGTAGCAACCTCTTCTCTGAGCCTTCTTCTTGTTGTTTCTGAAACTTTGTTTTCTGATGTGGTTTCTGATATGATTTTGAATACTGCTTTGGTCTCATCTGGTACTCCTCCATCTGTCATTCATGATGCTGTTGTTGAGCTCAGCTCTAGTAGTTCCAAAGTTCTCACTGCCAAAGTGGGTGGTTTAGAAACAAAATTGATTGCTTTGGAGGCCTCAGTTGGTTCGGTTTTGGATAAGTTAAACATTCTGTGCTCTGGTTCGGGTTTGTCAGTTCCCCTGTCTTCTCAATGACTCACTTAACTTGGAAAATTGCCATGTGTAATGTTAAAGGTATGAACAATCTTGCAAAACAGGAAGATATCATTCGTTGGCACAAGGATATGAACAATTTGATTTCTATCGTTACCGAGACCAAACTGAAGAACAAGGTCTGTCCATGGATTGCAACTAGGTTTAATGGTGTTCAAGTTTTTACCTTAGGTCAAGATTCTGGCAATCTGGGTTCAGGTGTAGCTATTGTTGTGAACGATTCTCTGGCTCACTATGTGTGTAAGGTTTTTGAGGTGCCTGGTTGGCTACTTTCAATTAAGATGCTTTTTAAAAACAAACTTTCAGTATCAATTTTGGGACTTTATGCTGGTGCTTCTCTGGGCAACACGTTTCTCTCAAGCCAGTGAGGTCAATTCCCTAATAGCTGGGGCTGTGAACGAGTCTTCTTTTGTTGTTTTGGGTGGAGATTTCAACGAAGATGGCTCTCGCAGGTGTGCTAGTTTTAAAAAGTGTTTGGATTTGGGATTGGTCAATTCTCTGGTGGAGAATTCATTGGCTAAGTGTCCTACCTGGAAAAATTCAAGGGGTGTTGTCAAGACTATTGATTACATGTTTGTTTCGTCAAATTTGGTCAATGTGATAGTGAACTGAAACATTTTGGATGTTAGTGAGTATTTTGATACTGATCATCAAGCGGTTTGTGTGTCCATGAGTTTGGGTGGGCTTTTAGATGTGCATTTGAATTCTCTTCATAGGCAGACGAATAGGAATCAATGGAAGTTTAACATTAGGAGCGCTGATGAGAGTAGATGGGACAATTTTAGGAGTGCCACTTTGGCCAATGCAGCAATGTTCTCAGATAAGTTTGCTACCGCTGTAAGATTCTCCGATTTGGATGTGATGTGGGATGTTATTCGCAAGGCCATGGTGCTTTCAGCAAATGGTACTTTCAAAAAAAAATGGTTCAAGGACTTTGATAGACCTTTCTCCAAGGAATCCTTGAAGTTTCACAAATTGGAGCTTTGGGTTTCTAAGATTATCAAGGCGTCAGAGAGATATTGTTGGTTTTGTTTCTTTCATGGATTGTTGGGCTTTGCTGGACAGTGTTAAGGCTTTAGTTGTTTGGGATCTGGTGGATTCTGGTATGGACTCTGGTCATGTCCTTTCTGCTCTCTCGAGCACTCAGAAATCATATCATGCATCAAAGCTCGTTGAGTCTCAGACTGCCAAGGAGGCCAACATTAGATCAGCCGTAGATAAGAGGATAGAGAGCTTTAAGGTCGATAAAGGTCATACAATAAGGAGTGTGCTGGAGCGCCCATTTCGTAAGATGGTGCTTGACCACTTGGTTGTTGATAATGAGCTGGTTTTGGAGCCTGATCAGGTTAAGAGCAAGGTGGACGTGATCATGGAGGAGTGGACTAGGAAGTATAGGGTGGTCGATGATATGTCAAGCAAATAGTGTTACCAATATCGACTTTTGGAGTATGTTTTTGATGAAGCTTTCTCAGGGGTAATGTGTCTAATTGGTTTTGACGAGTTGTTTGGAGTGGTTTCCGTCCTTCCTGATGGCAAAGCTGCTGGTCTGTCAAGTATCTCAAATGAGCTTTGGAAACATTGTGATAGGTCTGTCTTGGAGATGTTGTTGGTGCTTTTGAACTCTTGCTTGGCTGGTGAATTAGTGCCTGGCCCATAGAAAGAGGCCTGGGTTTCGATGATTCCCAAGTCTTATGAGTGGGAGGGTGTTCTGACGAATACACATCCTATTGCTTTGATCAAAACGGCTCGTAAGATTCTTTCCAAGGTTTTTTCTGATAGGATTTCTGCTGCATGCAGCACTTTCAATGTTCTTTGTGGAGATAACTTCTCGGTTTTAAAGGGTATGACTACTCAGTCTCCCATTTTTGCGATTGGTTTAGTAGTTGAGAATGCTCTGGAAAAGAACCGTGAACTCTGGCTGGTGTTACAGGATATGAGGAAGGCTTACAATTCAGTTGGCTGGGAGCATCTTGAGAAAAGCCTGGTCAGGATTAGGATGTGCAGCAAGTTTATTCGGTTCTTTGGTAGTATACATAAGAGTCGCACCAATCGGGTGATGACAGATTTTAGTTTGACTGGTGGTTATCATGTGTATGATGGCTTAGATTAGGGAGAAGTTTTTTCCCTTTTTTTGTGGCGCATCTTCTATGATTCTTTGTTGTGTGAAGTCAAACGTCAGGAGAGTGTGTGTGGATATAGGCTCAATTCGTACTTTATCTCTAAAAATGGGTGTGCTGAGACTCAGGCTGGACGTTCTTCTTTTTTTGCCACTGGTGTTTTTGTCGATGATACAATTTGGGTTGGTAACAGTCAAGCTGCTACTTAGTACATTTTCAATGTTGCCAGTGAATTCTTTCGGATCAATGATATCTCTATTAACACTATCAAAACAGTGGCCATTCCCATCAATAGCAGAGTCAGCAGTCTCTCCCTTTCCATTAGCGGCTTTCCCATTTCTGTTGCCAAAAAAGGGGAATCTCATCGGTATCTGGGTATTTTTCTCTCAACTGAGGGTCTTTCGAAGCCGAGTTTGGCTAAGGCACATTTGGATGTTCGCTTTTTCATCAATTTGGTTCTGAGGAAGACTATTTCAGATAAACAATTCCTATACTTGGTATCAGTGGTTCTCCAGCCCATAATCAGTTATCAGACACAATTTAGTTTTATACTGGTTGGTGTTTGTGCCAAGTGGGATGCTCTGGTTTGCAAGGGCTTGAAACTTAAATCTGGTCTTCCGCTTGATTTTCCCAGTGATACGCTGCACCACCCTTCATTTTATGGTTTGAAATTTTTCTCGCAAGTACAGTCTGAGTGTAAAGTGGCCTCTCTCATCAGTTTTGTGAACTCTGGTGGGATCTTGGGTCGCTTATTTTCTCACAAGTCTCATGACTTGCAAGTTTGGTGTTGGCATTCTATTCATCCGTTAAATTCTCCTGTTCGTGTTAATATCAGTGTGTCCAACAACTTTTTAGCAGGCTTGGTCTGTATTCTTCTTGACTGCAATTTGTCTCTGGGTGGATCTTTTGTTAGTTCTTTTCAGTCTAGTGGCAGTGCACCTATGTCTACTGTTTTAGGTGAATCTAAGTTTTCCAAGTTTCTTCCTTCTCTCTGATGGTTTGGTGTTGCCTTTGTAGATCAACTTCATGATCGTCATGGTGCCATCTTTGACTGGTATACCTTCAAGCATTGGAAGAGGCTGGACCCCCGTGGCCCCATTCTGGAATGGTTCAGGCTTGTTACTGCATTTCTTGATGGTGCTTCTCTCCCTTATAATGATCGGTTTGTCTCAGATAGTGCTGTTCATCGAGATATTTTTGGTTCTGCTAATTATGCTTCTGTTTGTGGTCGTCTTTCTCAGGTTATTTCTGGTAGCTTGTCTGTTTACACGAATGGATCTTTGAGAAGTTTGGGTTCTGCTGAATGTAGAGCTGGTACTGCTGTTTTTTTTGAGGACATTGGTTTGGGTTTGGGAGTTGGTGTATCAGGCTTGATGTCATCCACCCTTGTGGAATTGCAGGCTATTGCATTGGCCATGGAGTGTGTCCCTTTTTTCTGTTCTGTTTGCGTGTTTTCTAATAGTCAGTCAGCTTTGAGTGCTTGTGAGTCAGAATTGAATCTTGTGTGTCCTGACTTTTGCAATCAGTGTTGGATCGAGCATCAGCATATTGCTAATGTTATTCATAGTAAAAATTTGAGAGTTTGTTGGCATAAGATCAAATGTCACTTTGGTGTTTCTGGTAATGAACATGCTGATGAGATTGCTGGCGTTGCCTCTCTTTCCAGTTGGCATCTGCATCCTCGCTTGGATGAACATTTTCTGGTGGCTGATGGTGATGTGGTTTCGGGCAATTCGAGACACTTTGTTTGTGATATTTGCCAATCGATTTGTCATGCATGCTGGGAAGTTGGTTCTGGTGCTAGGTTTTTAAGAGATGATTTGTTTTTTGATGTTAACTGGTTCTACTCTTCTTTGGTCTGGCATCCTGACTTGCACATGGCCACCGGCTCTACTAGCAGGCCCTCGGCTAATGTTCGTACCTATTTCATAAAGGCTCTGCATCACCAGTTGCCTGTTGCTGTGAGGAAGCGTTTTTATAATAAATGTTACCCTAGTGTGCTGTGTTTATATTGTGGTAATGTGGAGTCTTCAGATCATGTGTTTTTTTGTAAGGTCAACAATTCTGCTTGTAGTCGGATTTTGGATTCTCATGTGGCTTTTTGAAAGGCTCTTACTGGTTTGTCACTCTCTTCATCGGTTGTAATGCAGCTTTTGTCATTTTGTGCTTCTGATTTCCCTGTGTTCATGGCTCTATGCAAGGGTTTTGTGTTTAATAATTGGTTTTACAAGGCTGTTTCTGTGTTCCGTGATCCCGAAATTGCAGGATTAGAGGTGGTTAAGTTTGTGTACTCTCTTAGTCTTGCCTTTAGGGATGGTGTTTGGATGGTTCGTGCTAAGCATTGTGCTTACATGAAGAAGGCCAAGTTGATTCCATTGGATGGTTCAACACCTGTTTCAGTCTCTGGTTTGGTTTTGGGGTTTTCTGCTGGTGTTGTCAAGCTGCTTGGCATTGCTGAGGCTGTAGGTGTTTGTTTTGGTTTTCATAAACCATGTTTATTTTTTTCTGGTATAGGCAGTTCAGTTTTGGTTTGTATATCTGTGTAGTGTTGTTCTGATCAGCCCAAGTGGCTGGTCACATGTAGACAATGCATGATTTACACCTAGTATAGATCATTTCCTTGATGTGTAGCTCTAGGTAGTGTTTGGACCTCACTCATAAAATATAATAAAAAAAAAAAAAATTACTTATGTTCTAGTGAAATCAGTATTAAATTAGCAAAAAATCTTGAAATTAGACAGCTAAAAAAGTCATTTGTGTTTCAATACTAATTTTGTAACTTAACAAAAAATCTTAAATAAATAAAGTTTTTATTATGTCACTATTTATTAAATATTTGATTTTTTATTTTACAGATTAATAAAAAATCTTTAATATCAGTTTTTATTATACTATTAATTTTTAACCAAAAAATTTTACTTGCTTTTTTATATTTATTAAATAGCAAATCTGTTTTTTTTTAATTTATTATTTTGTTTACAGTTAACAATAATTTCAAAAAATTTGATATAAAAATTTATTTTAAAATTAAATTATTTTATACTAAATTTATTTAAAAAATTCCAAATATTTTATTCTGCAGATTTGTATTTAAAATACTTGTGTATTTTGTTTTAAATATGTGTATGTAAAACATATTTAAATTCATTCAAATATTAGTCTGATACAATTTTATAATCACAATATTGCTTATAATATTATTTTTTCTTAAGTCAAAACAAAAAGATAAAATTACATTAGAAATTTTTTTTATTAAAACTTGGTATGTTAATTAATCTATTGAAAGAATAGATTTATTATAACTAAAATGGCTATGTGTTTTTATTTACCAAAAATAATATATATGATTAACTAAATTTTCTTAATTTATAATTTACTATTTGGAATTTAAAAGTATTTTTAATTATTTTTTTGGTAATTATTTTAAATGGTTTGAAAGTTATAAATAGTTTTTTTAACATGAGATTTTTTTTATAATTATGCTCTTTTCTAATGTTAATATATAGCAAACAGAAAAAGCATTAAGATATTTAACATATTAAAGTTTTTTATAA
>JAAOMT010000586.1:1043955-1048006 GCA_016748015.1 Geosiphon pyriformis
TCCCACCTCTAATACTAAATCTAATTCATATCACATTCTTCGTCCATGAACTAATGTGACCTCATGATTTTTAAGCGACCAGCGTTAAACAAGCACGACCAAGTTCAACCCCGGAAAAACGCTCAGATGCTCTTTTCACCCACACTGTCTACACAAATGATAGATCAGCAGAGGTGGAGTAGTTTTTAAGATCAATGACCCTCAGACAGGCATACTCCCCGGAATACCAGAGAGTACAATGTGCGTTCAAAGATTTGATGATTCATGGAATTCTGCAATTCGCATTACTTTTCGCAATTCGCTGCGTTCTTCATCATAACGAGAACCAAGAAATCTATTGTTGAAAGTTTTACTGATTTTTTTCCTTTAAATTTTCCTCGAATTTATGCACATCTACATATCATATCATGTATATATTTATGCAAAGGCTTTGTTGGAGGAGACGCCTATAAGTTTTATTGGGTTCTGAAAAAATTTGTGTGTGTAGACTTGTAGTAAAGTACGAGAGAAGAAGAGTGTTTGGTTTGGTTTGGTTTGGTTTGGTATATGTTGTCTATGTGATATTGTGTATTAAGAAAGATGTGAAAGTTACAGTAAATCTTGTGAAGAAAGCTGCGTTGTCGCTGAAACACAAACTCTCTCACTAGAAGAAAGCTGCACAGGTCAGACAGACAACAACTAACAACAACATCCTCAACAAAGATCGAAAGCTCCAATCTCATAACACATATACACGCAACCCCATAAATAAAAACTCTACTAAACAACCATCCCACCTCACCCCACCCCACCTCACCTCACCTCCACAACCCACAAGTCTTTCATTAATGATCTTTTCGCAGGTTCACCTACGGAAACCTTGTTACGACTTTTACTTCCTCTAAATGACCAAGTTTGACCAACTTCTCAGCGAAGGCACAGCTGTTTCCAGCCACCCAACGCCAATCCGAGGGTCTCACTAAGCCATTCAATCAGTAGTAGCGACGGGCAGTGTGTACAAAGGGCAGGGACATAATCAGCACGAACTGATGACTCATGCTTACTAGAGATTCCTCGTTGAAGAGCAATAATTGCAATGCTTTATCCCCAGCATGATGAAGTTTCATAAGATTACTCAGACCTTCCAGTCAAGGAATTGAACTTGTTGACTTTATCAATGTAGCACGCATGCGGCCCAGAACATCTAAGGGCATTACAGACCTGTTATTGCCTCAAACTTCCATTGGCTAATCGTGCAACAGTCCCTCTAAGAAGCTGATGATGGCTCAAGGAGCCACCTAGCTATTTAGCAGGTTAAGGTCTCGTTCATTATCGGAATTAACCAGACAAATCACTCTACCAACTAAGAACGGCCATGCACCACCACCCATAGAATCAAGAAAGAGCTCTCAATCTGTCAATCCTTACTATGTCTGGACCTGGTAAGTTTTCTCATGTTGAGTCAAATTAAGCCACAGGCTCCACCCCTGGTGGTGCTCTTCCGTCAATTCCTTTAAGTTTCAGCCTTGTGACCATACTCCCCCTGGAACCCAAAAACTTTGGTTTCCCATAAAGCGCCGGGCAAGTCATCAAAATAACATCGCCCGATTCCTAGTCGGCATAGTTTATGGTTAAGACTATGATGGTATCTGATCATCTTTGATCCCCTAACTTTCGTTCTTGATTAATGAAAACATCCTTGGCAAATGCTTTCACAGAAGTTAGTCTTCAATAAATCCAAGAATTTCACCTTTGACAATTGAATACTAATGCTCCCAACTATCTCTATTAATCATTATGGTGGTTCTAGAAACCAACAAAATAGAACCACGACATCTTATTTCATTATTCCATGCTAATCTATTCGGGCATGTGCCTGCTTTGAACACTCTAATTTTTTCAAGGTAATGGTCCTGCTTCCCCGACACACCCAATTAAGGACATCCCAGCTCAACAAAAAGATAGGCATGATGACGAGACAGTGCTCACCCAGAAGATGGACCGTCCGGCCATGCCTAAAATTCAACTACGAGCTTTTTAACTGCAACAACTTTAATATACGCTATTGGAACTGGAATTACCGTGGCTGCTGGCACCAGACTTGCCCTCCAATTGTTCCTTGTTAAGAGATTTAAATTGTACTCATTCCAATTACAAGACCCATGAGGGTCCTGTATTGTTATTTATTGTCACTACCTCTCCGTGTCGGGATTGGGTAATTTGCACGCCTGCTGCCTTCCTTGGATGTGGTAGCCGTTTCTCAGGCTCCCTCTCCGGAATCGAACCCTAATTCCCTGTTACCCGTTAAAACCATGGTAGGCCTCTATCCTACCATTGAAAGTTGATAGAGCAGAAATTTGAATGAACCATCACTGGCGCAAAGGCCATGCGATTCGAAAAGTTATCATGATTTACCAAAGGACTCACCTCGAGAGGCAAGATTGGTTTTTTATCTAATAAATACTTCCCTTCCAGAGGTCAGGATTTTTAGCACGTATTAGCTCTAGAATTACCACAGTTATCTGAGTAGTAAGGCACTATCAAATAAACTATAACTGATTTAATGAGCCATTCACAGTTTCACAGTATACTTGCTTATACTTAGACATGCATGGCTTAATCTTTGAGACAAGCATATGACTACTGACAGGATCAACCAGGTAGCAATTATCATTTACTCATGCGAGCGGTTGTACCCGAGACCTACCTACAACGCACAGCATAGACACCCACGCATTCACATGCATACACTTCTGTGTTGTTTTGTTTCTTTTGATCTGGTCTGGTTCTCTCTGCAAGACAAGACGAAAGATCCGACACCTCACAAGGAGGTACACCAAATCTGACGTTTTTTTTTCCTTTTTATGGTGTGTTTGTGTGATGTGTATGCTAGTTCTCCACCACACACACACACAGACACCACTGTGAAGAAGAGGATCTGATGATCTTTCTTCCTTTCTTGCTCACGACTAGTCCATTCTCCTACGACTACCTGAACATCAGAAATGAAAGAGCATATATATACATATACATGTATATATAAGTCTAGCATTCCGGTCGGGTGGTCGCATAATAGCGGTTTAGTCACAGGGGAACGTACAACACAACTGTAGTAGTAGTACTGTACTATTCTACCACGTCCATTGACCGCTTGTCTGTTGTTTCTAAATATATAATGTTTTGCGCTTCACATATCCTTGCACACAACGTTTTTCACACCTATCGCCTGCTGTACATATTGACACACCCAATAGATAACTTTCTTTCCTTTCACTGGAAGCCTTTTTCGAACGTTGCTCACTTGAGAGTGAGTCAACATTATCGAATGGTGACTTTCTTTGTTTGCCAGAGGTATAGAGGCGGTTATCCTGCACGAACGAACGGATTATTTAGATACGAACGCTCAAGCCAGGAGGAAGTTATTCAAAATGCTGGATACGTCTCCAGCATTCTCATTTTTCCAAAACTTACTCCCATACTATACACGGGGGGCGCACGGGTGATCGCAGGTGCAAAGGTGGTCATCTTGTTACATATACAACCTCAACTTACTGCTTGTTTTAATTAAACAAAAACAGTTTACATGGTAATTTGATCTTTTTTTCAGTTTTTAAATTTTGATCTTGCCGTTTCTCTCCTATTTCCCTTTTTTTGTTTATATTTATTCCACATCTGGGTTTGTTATTGTACTACCAGATATTAGCCTATTATTTAAGACATGTTTTACAATGCTGAAGCTTTACCACTGTTTGCAAAAGGTCCTGATCAACATCCTGTCATCACATCGTTATATCACCTAAATCATAGGTCACGTTTGGTCATGTTTGGTCACGTTTGGTCACGTTTGTCGATTATAACTTGTTCTTTATTGATTTATTCATTATTAATTTAAAATTTAAAATATTTAAATTGGGGATAAAAAATAGTTCTAAAATTGTCTAAACTACTTTTTTTTCTTATTAATATTTTGTGAATAATACAATTTAATTAATAAAACATAATTATTTAATTAGACAAAATATTTTAATTATATTTAATTGTATTTATTTTAATTATAAAATATACATAATAT
>JAAOMT010000283.1:0-44761 GCA_016748015.1 Geosiphon pyriformis
CTTATCAATACCAGCCTTTGGAATACATTTTTGATGATGCTTTTTTAAATGTAATGAATCTGATTGGCTTTAATAAATTGTTTGGTGTGGTTTTTAATTTGTCTGATGATAAGACTGTGGATCTGTTTGGGATTTTTAATAAGCTCTGGAAACATTATAACAGAGTGGTTTTGAATATGTTTTTAACACTTTTGAATTCTTGTTTGTTTTGTGAGTTGGTGTCTCATGCTTAGAAAGAAGCTTGAATCTTAATAATCCCTAAGCTTTATAAGTAAGAGAGCATTCTTACTAATATTTGGCCAATTGCTTTGATTGAAACGGCCCATAAAATCTTTTCCAAGATTCTTTCAGACAGAATCTTATTGAAATATAGCATTTTTGATGTTTTGCATAAAGACAATTTTTTGGTTTTAAAGGGTACAACAATGCTATTTCCTATTTTTGCTGTTGGTTTGGTTATTGAAGATGCTTTGAAAAAGAATTGGGAACTTTGGTTGGTTTTGCAAGACATGAAAAAGGCTTATGACTCTGTTGAGTGAAAACATCTTAGAAGGAGCTTGGTTAGGATAAAGATGTATGACAAATTTATTAAGTTTTTTGGTAATATTCACAATAATTATGTCAATAGAGTTATAACAGATTTTAAGTTAACAGATAAATATCAGGTGCATAATGGTTTAGACCAAGGAGAAGTGTTTTTGTTGCTTTTTTGGCACATATTTTATAATTCTCTTCTGTATAAGGTTAGGAGACAAAAAAGTGCATATGAATACTGGCTAAACTTTTATTATGTTGTCAGAATGGATTAATTGAAATCTCAAGCTGAATTAACATCTTTTCTTGCTGCTGGTGCTTTTGTTGATGACACAATCTGAATTGGAAACAGCCAAACAGTGACCCAACATATTCTCAATATTGCTAGTAAGTTTTTTCAGATTAATAACATTTCTATTAATAATGACAAGACAGTAGTCATTCTTATTAATTGCAGAATTGATTGTCCTAATTTGTCAATCAGTGATTTACCTATTTTTATCACCAAGAGGAGCAAGTTTTATTACTACCTGGACATTTTTTTGTCAATTGAAGGTTTGTTGAAACCTAGTTTGGCCAAGGCACATTCTGATGTCTGTTTTTTTGCCAACCTTGTTCTGAAAAAGACTGTTTTTAATAAGCAATTTTTGTATTTGGTTTCAGCAGTTCTCTATATCATTATCAGTTACAAGACACAGTTTAACTTTATTCCTGTTAATGTGTGCAATAAATAAGATGCTTTAATCTGTAGGGGCTTAAAGTTGAAATCCAATCTGTCTCTCAATTTTTCCAATAATGCACTCTATTATCCTTCTTTGTATGATTTGAAAACTTTTGAGCAGGTCCAAACTAAGAATAAGGTAGCTTCTGTAGTATGTTTTGCCAACTTTATAGGAATTTTAGGTTGTTTGTTTTTGCATTAGTCTCATAACTTGCAAGTTCTGTCTTGGAGTCCACTTTACCCTTAATCTTTCTTGCTCATATTAGGATCAGTGCCTCTAATAATTTCTTGGCAGGTGTAGTTCATATTTTTCTCAGGTGTAAGTTGTCTTTGAGCATTTATATGAACAATTTTTTCTGTTTTTATAGTAGAACTTCTATGTTATCAGTTCTTAACAAATCTGAATTTTTTAAATTTCTTCTATTTTTTTGGTGTTATGGTATTGTTTTTATGGAGCAGTTTCTTTATAAGAATGGTTTTATTTTTAGTTGAAAAACTTTCAAGCATTGGAAAAAGTTGGATCTATGTGGCTCTATTCCTAAATGGTTTGGTTATTCTATTAGCTTCCTTAATAATATAGCTTTTTTTTTACTCATTTGGCTTTTTTAGATGTTTCTGGACCTTTGAATGTTTTGAAGACTAATGAATTTTGGCTTGTATGAAATTATTTGTTGGATGTTACAGCTGACAGTCTTTCTGTATATACTGATAGATTTCTGAAAAACTTGGGAAGTGTGAATGTTAAAGCTGGCACAACAGTTTATTTTAAGAATGTTAATCTGGATTTGGAGGTCAGCATTTCAGGTCTGATGTTTTCCACTCTTGTAGAATTGCAGACTGTTGTATTGGCTCTTGAATATATTCCCTTTCTTAGTTCAGTTTGCATTTTTATAAACAGTTAGGCTGCTTTAGATGTATGTAAAATAGAATTGGGTCTTGTGCATTCAGACTTTTGGAATCAGTGTTGAGTTGAGCATTAGCATATAGTAAATATTGTTTGAGAAAAAAATTTAAACATTAATTGACATAAAATGAAAAAACATTTGAATGTATTGGGTAATATGTGTGCTGATGTGCTTGCTAATATGACTTTTCTTTTTTTATTGTATTTTCTTTTCCGAATAGATAAATGTTATATTATAACTAAAGGTGGTATTGTTTCTAACAATTCTAAACATTTTGCTTGTAGAATTTTTCAGTTTATTCATTGTGTGCATTGGAAAGTCAGTTCTGAATAATAGTTTGCTGTTAAATATTAATTGGTTTAACTTATCTTTGGTGTGGCATCCAGATTTGCACATGACTGCTGGTTTTATTAGTAGGCCAACTGCTAGTGTTCATACTTATTTTATGAAGACTTTACACTATTAACTGCCAGTTGCTGTTTAGAAATGCCTATATGGCAAGTGTTACTCCAGTATGTTATGTCTGTATTGTGATAATATTAAGATTTCAAATCACATTTTTTCTTATATGGTCGATGATTTTGTTTGACATCAATTGTTAGATGCTTATGTAGTTGCTTAAAGAGTGCTTTCTGGTCTTTTTTGCTCTTTTTTATGTGTGTTTTAATTGCTATCTTTTTGTGTCTCAAATATGACAGTGTGTATGGTTCTTTGCAAAGATTTTGTCTTTAATGATTGGCTACAAAAGACTTTGTCTATCTTCAAAGATGCAAAAATTACAGGTTAAAAGATTGTAAAATTTGTGTGTAAATTCTGCTTTGCTTTTAAGAATAAAGTCTGAGTTGTTTATGCCAAGTATCATGCATTTATGGAAAAGAATAGACTGATACCACATAATTATTCGGTTTCAGTCTTGGTCTCTGGACTGCTCTCAGTGCTTTCTGCTGGTGTGGTTAGGTTGTTTGGTATTGTTGATGCTTTTGGTTCTAACTTTGGATTTTGTAAGTTTCACTTGTTTTTTTCAGATATTGGAAATCCTATTTCTGTTTATATAGGTGCTTAGTGTTGTTCTGATTGACTTGAGTAACTGGTTACATGTAGAAAATGCATAATTCATGCCTACTTTAGATCAATTATTTAATGTACTATACTAGATAGTGTTTGAACCTCACTCATTAAATATTAATAAAAAAAAAAAAAATACAAATGAAACTACTGTATAAATAACTAAATTTGGTTTTTGGTAATAATAATTTAATTATAAATTTACATAAAATAATTATTTTAAATAAATTTATTTTTATATATTTAATTTGAAAAGTTTAAATTAAATTAAGTAATTAGTTATATGTAAAAAATACATAAATTATATTTAATTTAAAACATTTAAATATTGTATTATATTAGATAATAATTGAATAATAATTTATTAAAATAATAAAAAAATTTTATAGTTAATAAAATACAAAAAAAAACAAAATACAAAAAAATTAAAATTTTGTAAAATTATTTTTAATGTTATTAATTATAAAAAAAATAATTAATAATTAATATAATATAAATTAATTAATTATATATTAAAGAATACTTAAAAAAATTTTAAAAATACTAAAAGTATTAAAAATTTTAAAAAAATTAACAAAAATATTAAAGATTCAAAAATGTCAAAAATATTAAAAAATATACAATATTTCATATTATAAGAATAATATATATATAAAAATAGCATTAAAAAAATATTTAAACATTTAATAATAAAGCAATTTTTTTTAATAATTATATTTTAACTAAATCAATTATTCATAATAAATTTAATTAAAATTATTAAAACATATAAAATTACTGTTTATGTTATTAAATTATTTTTACTTAATATTTTATTTAACAAAAATAACTAATATTTAAAATATAATTACTTATTAAATAATAATAAAAAATAAATAATATTTAAATATAACAAAAATTAACCAATTATATATAATAAATTAGCAAATAATATAATATTTAAAATTTTAAAAATGCCAAAAATTCTAGTAATAATTCAAAAAAATGTAAAAATATTAAGAATTTCAAAATTTTTATATTATAAAGATTTATATATATATATAATAATATTATTAAAAAATAAAAAAATAATTTTCTTAATTTAATTATATTTATTAAAAATTAATAATTTAGTACTTAAAGTAAAATTTTTTTAATAAAAATTACATAATTATTTATTTAAATTTATAAATTAATATTTATCTTATTAAAATTACTTATTTTAATATTTAATATGTTAAATAAATAAATTTATTCAAAAAATTTAACAACATTAAAACAATAATTTTTGTTTATAATTATTGATAAAATATTAATTTTTTATTTATTATTTTTTTTATTTTTATTTTTTTGGTTTTATTTATTGTTTATATTAAAAAAAGTGCTAAAATTACAATATTATAAATTATTTAATAAAAAATACAAAAATAAATATAAAATTAACTTATTAAAAAATTAAATTGCTTATCAAAAAAGTAAAAAACACCAAAATAAATCAATTATTATGAAATACCAAGTATTATTTATTATTAAAATTTAAATTTCTGTTAATTATATAAAAAATTTAATTATTAAAACTTTCAATTAACTAATTATAATACTAGCTTATAAATTAATAAATTATATAATTATTTATAATATTTGATGTTTTTTATAAAATATAATTCACAAAAAACAGAAATACTATTAATTAATTAACAAAAAAAATTAAAATTTACAAAAACAATTTATTTTGTATTTACTAAGTATATTTGGAATTAAACAATAATAACTTTTTAATTAAATCAGATTTTAATTTTTATATTAATAAAAAATATAAAAACTACCAAAAAATTTTTATAGTAATTTATTACAACATATTGGTTTTTTATAAAACTATAATTTTGCATTAATAATTATAACAATAAACTATAAATTGAATTATATATCCAAAAATTTTTTTTAATAATATTTAGAAACAAAAAAAAGCTATAAATTCTAATAGTTATTTCAAAAAAAATTTAATTCCTTATTTAAAAAAACTGCAGAATATTTTATTAACTTATTATATTATTATATACTTAAAAATACAATTTAAATCTTATTAAAAACTGTATTATTATTTATTATAAAATCAAAAAAAATTTGGTTTTTGTTTTAAAACAATTTAAAAAAAAATACAAAAATCAAAAAATTTTAAAAAAACTCTAATCTTAAAATCTATTATTATTTAAACTTTAAAAATTATTTTAAATTAAATTATTTAAAATTCAATATTTTTAAACTTCACTTTATTAATACTTAATAATTCAGTTATTTTAATAAATTTATTATCAATACTATTAATTTTTAAAGCTTATTTACTGTTAATTTTATTTTTTATATATATTTTTCTTATTAATTATATTAATAATATATATATTAATTGTTAAATTTAAAAAATTTACTATCAAAAAAAATAATGTTTAGATTTAACTTAATAACATAAAAAAAACTATTATTATTAATAATTAAAATAATATTAAAACATTTAAATAAAAAAAAACTTTTTTTTTTCTTATGTCCTAAAATTCTTAAAAAAGTGCAAATTTTGAAAGAAGTTTTTGCTGTTTATTTTATATCATTATTCAGCTAGATATCTCCAAACTTTTTCTATTTAAATACAAGACTGCCAACAGTAGTAGCAATTTTATTATAAAAGAGTTAAAAAAAAGTCACTTTCTAGTTTTGCTGTTATTGACTTTTCTGTTAAGAAAAAACACAAAAGTGGTTTATTAATGAAATCTATTGCTATAGTTAATGTTTCTGTTAATGATGTTTTTGGTGATTCAGCTGGACATGTGAGTAATAATACTACTAAATCAAAGAGCATTTAATAGAAGAAACAAGTTTTCAGCAGAAGAATAGAAAAGAATTTGGTGGAAATAATACTGAAATAATGCCCAAAAAACCTAAAAAAATGATTACAAAGTGTGTTCTTGAAAAGCTTTT
Source organism: Geosiphon pyriformis (assembly GCA_016748015.1). NCBI lineage: Eukaryota > Fungi > Glomeromycota > Glomeromycetes > Archaeosporales > Geosiphonaceae > Geosiphon > Geosiphon pyriformis. Next base: position 6,175 of record JAAOMT010000283.1, read on the forward strand.
AGGTATGATTGATTTTAATATAGGCAGTAATAGTAATAGTAATGTATTGGATGAGTTGCTCCCATTTTCACTTTTTCTTTTTCTTAAACTCATTGTTTAAGTTTCAGTTAGAAAATTTTTTGTTCTTAATATTAATCTTGCAGTAGTAGCTGATAAATTTTCTCAAAATAAGTTGAATGTTATTAGGAAAATTTTCTCTGGTGTAAATGGTTTTAAAGAGGCCTCTACTTTTTCAAAATTTGGTGGAATTATCTGGCTTATTTTACTTCTGAAAAGACAATAATGGCTGCAGCAAATTGGCAAATAATTGAGATGTTATAGTAAACACCAATCTTAAATGTTCTGTTAACAATCATATAAATTAAGCAATTGTGTTAAAAAAAATTTCTGTAAAAACATTTATTGAGACTATGTATGCTACTATAGTTGAGTTTGATAACATTAAGTCAATCAAGATACAACTAGTAAGTTTCAAACAAAAAACAGTTATCAAATTGGAAAATCAAAATTAGACTAATCTCTTGGCTTCTAAGTAGTCTACCTTCATTGAAAAAAATGCAGTTTGTGTAGCCAAGACTGATCTCAATAAACAAATGTGAAAATTTAGAGATAAGTATACTTTGTTTTATATACTTTCCATAGAAATGACTGTTTACAATATATAGGAATTTATTGGTTCTATTAATAAGAAAACTTGCATTATTAATTGTAATTTTTTCAATTATACCCATGCTTACTGTTCTATTGTATGTTTTGGTTTTGAGTTAAAGTTGGTCAATGCAATAGCTATGACTCTAATTATAAAAAAAGTTGGTCTTTATTGGTTATGTCTGTCTTTTGCTTTGTGTTTTGTCTGTAAAATTTCAGGTCATATATTTTTTACTTATAAGTCATCAAAAATATCATCAGCTCTAAAAAGCAAAAAAGTTCTCTTTTTAGCTTAAGATCAGTTTATATTGGCAAGAATTTATGAGAAAAAATCTTGTCTTTTAGTTTTTGGTGATAAAACTTGGGCATTAGTAATTAATACTCTTTTTACACATGTATTTTATGGTGTTAAATCATGTTTTAGTTATATTAATAATGATAAATCTCTTCTATTTGTTATGAATAAATTGGAAATATGATTGGTTAGAATTAAAAACAGTCTTATTAGCCCCACAAAACAAATTGATAAGTTGGCTAAGAGATTAGATTCACTTATATTGGTAGTTTTTCAGCTTAGTCCTGGATGTTAACTGTTAATAACTCCCTTATTATAGAATTAAGTAGATAATATAGTAATAAAAAAAAGCTTGAGTAAGATCATTGGTAGTAAGACTGCTGTGATTTTGGTTCTGTCTGCCTTCTTTAATATGGTTAAGTTAAAAAACATATTGAAAGATCTCTTAGTTTTAGTATTAAGTTTGTTAGTTTATTTTGATAGTTTGGTTTTAACTGGTGGCATGCTTTCCCAAACTCCTTTTTAATAAGTAGTTTTGTGTGGAAAATTGCCACATGCAATGTCAAAAAAATAAACAATCTTGCCAAGCAAAAAAATATTATTTATTAACACAAAGATATAAACAATCTGATTTCTATTATTATAGAAACCAAGTTAAAAGAAAAGATTTATCCATGAATTAAAATAAATTTGATGATGTTTAAATGTTTACTTCTGATTTGAATTTTGGTTATTTGGGTTTTGGTGTCACAATTATTATGAATGCAGTCTTGACAAGACATATGTATAAGATCTCAGAAATTTCTGGCTGGCTGTTATCTATCAAGTTACTATTCAAAAATAAACTTTCTGTTTCAATTTTGGGGCTGTATCCTAATGCTTTATTGGCAGTCTAATTTTTTTAGGCTGACATTATTAACTCTTTAATTGCAAAGACTGTCAATGAATTTTCTTTTGTAATTTTGGATAAGAATTTCAATAAAAATAGATTTTGCAGATGTGCTAGTTTTAAGAAATGCCTCAGTTTAGGATTAGTCAATTCATTGGTTAAAAGTTTAGCTACAAACACATCAACATAAAAAAATTTGAAAAATATTGTAAAAACAATTAATTATGTGTTTATTTCTTCAAACTTGGTTAATACAATAGTAGATTATGGTGTAATAGGCATTAAAAAATATTTTGACACTGATTACCAAGCTGTTTCTGTTTTTGTGGGCTTGAAAGGCTTATTAGATATGCAATTAAACTCTGTGTGCAAACAAACAAACAAAAATTATTGGAAGTTTAATATTAAAAATCCTAATAAAGTAAAATAAAATGTTTTTAAGAATGCTATAACAGCTAATACTATAATGTTTTCTGATGAGTTTGTCACTTCTAAAAAGTTCTCAGATTTGGATACAATATGAGATATTATTCACAAGATTGTAATTTTTTTGGCTGATAGAACATTTAAAAAATTATGATTTAAGAATTTTAATAGTGTTTTTATCAAAAGATCTTCTAGGTTTTATAATTTGGAAATTTTGGTTTCAAGGATTGTTAAGGCTTTTTGTGAGGAGAGTGTTAATAGATTTGGTTTTCTTTGAACAGTGACAAGACATTGATTATTTAAGATCTTGTAGATTCTGGTACAGATATTATTTATGTGCATTCTGCTCTGTTTGGCATAAGGAAGTCATATTGTGCATATAAACTTGCTGAGTTATTAAGAGCTAAGAAGTTGAGCATTAGATTTGTTATTGATAAATATATGGAAAATTTTACAGTTGTTTATTGTACAAAAAACTCAATCAAAACTTTTAGATTACAAACCTTTAGAAATTACTATTATTAATAATTATTGAGCACCAAATTATAGGTTTGTTATTTATTTTAATACTCCAAATAATAATCTGTAATACTGTCATTAATTTGTTTTTCATAGCTGAAAAATTAATATTTAAGACAAAAAATTTCTTAACAGATACTTCTATTGGAGTTTTTACTATTTTAAAATTAATTCATTTTCTGTTTAATAAAATATTAAGGGAAAGTAGAAAAAATCCAACTTTTTTTTCCATATTGAAATTAAAAAAACCAAGAAAAAAGTCACAAATTATATTAAAAACCATTTTTTTGGTCTTAGAAATAGTAGCAACTAAATCAAAAAAAAATCTAGTATTAATACCAATTATAGATCTATTGCTTTTACTATTATTAGATTTATTATTTATATCTAAATACATATCATTACCAAAATCAAGCTTGACCAAAAAAATATTTTTTACATTGTCAAAATATTTAATATTACTAAGAATAACTCTTTTTTTTTTGGAAAAAAAAGCTATTAGCAAGATCATAAAAAACTCTTTTGAGTGTTTTTCTTTTAGATATTGTTACAGGTAATTATTTGGAATCTCAAATCAAATAACAAATCCATAACTTGGTGCTTAATAGCTGCTATGATTGGTAGTATCTAAAGGTTTGATTGAGTCTTTTGTATAATAGACAGAGATTCAAGAGTTGTATTCTGTAGTTTCTCAGAATTGCAATTCTGTCAAATTTCTTTTTCAGCATAATGGCCAGTAATCCTTTTGGTAAGCTATTTTCAATTGAGTGTTCTACTCTTATTTTTGGGTCTTTTACCAGTCACTTTGATGTTGATAACTCCACACATTGATCTTTAATCAATTAGTAAACAACAAAACAAATCAAAAAAAAGAAAGAAAATAAAAGAAAATAAAGAAATTAAGCCAAGGCAAGTAATGTTAGTATTCTGTCAATAGTCATAATCAAAAGCTATTGTTCTAGTATAATCAAGTATTTAATATTATTAACATGAAGTGTTAATAGTAGAAAGAATAATTTAGATAGTAATAATTATTTATTAATATTGATAATTCTAATAAAGATATAGTAATAGAAAGGTTTTTGTTTTTTTCTTCTGCTTCTAACACTCTTGCTATATATACATAATTTAGGTTTTATGAAATCACTCACATTCCTAATTTTCTAACATTGCTTTATATTGCTAAGCAATGTGCCATAATTTTTGACATTGTTCTACATTGCTGAACAATATGCTTATGTGCTAATTACTACTCTCCTATTGGTTTATCTGTTTTCCTATTATTTTTTTTATATTTTTTTTTTATGAGTAATATTATCTTCTCTTTTTAATATTGAGCTTTGTCAAAATTTTCATTTTGAATTAAGTCTAATACTTCTTTTTCTAATATTGTTTGTTCAACTTTGTTTCTTATATCTTTAATTTGTGCTGTTACTTATAAAATATAGAAAGTATATTAGTATATAAATTAGCCAATCAGAGGTAGATATAGTAAATGTGAAATTCTAGGATTTCTCTCAAAGAAATTGCAGGATTCCAGGAATTGCAGAATTCCTGGTATAAAAAATTGAAGAATTAAGGAATCTTGATTATGTATATATAGCAGTAGTATTAGAAATAGAAAAAACAAATCTTTTAGTTTTAGATTTGATCTAAGCAATTTTTTTATTCAAAAATATCAATAAATAATTATTTGCTATCTCAATTTATTCTCCACTATTAACACTTTATGTTGATAGTAACTGATACTTAACCACACTAAAACAATAACTCTTGATTACAGCTATTAATGAGATATTAACATTCATTGCTTTGGCTTATTTCTTTATTTTCTTTATTTTATTTCTCTTCTTTTATCATTTTTTGTTGTTACTAACTGATTAAGAATTAAGTGCTGAGTTATTAACATCATGAATAGCCTGGTAAAAAACCCAGAAATAAGAGTAATATTATATATATATTAATGGATAGCTTACCAAAAGAGCACAAATGCCAGAATAAAACTGGTCACCAAGCTAAAAAAGAAATTAGATAGAATTGCGATTTTGGGAGACTACTGAAAACAACTATTGAATCTTTGTTCATTATATAAAAGACTCAACCAAAACCTTCAGACAACCAAAACCTTTAAATATCACCAACCATATCAATTATTAAGCACTAAGTTACAGATTTGTTATTTATTCTACCCACCCAAATAATTACCTGTAACATTTGGTGCTTCCTGTAAGGTATAATCTTATAAAGAACTAGCACCAACAACAACCATTCAAAAGTGGCAGAACCAGAAAGAATAGGAACAAACCATTTAGAATTCACCAAATCTTTATTTTAATATTACTGTTAATACTTAAAATTAACCAGCAATCACCTATTAGCAGAATTAGCTTTCAATTTCTACATCAATGAGAAAATTTCATATTTGCTAGGAGTACCAATAGAAACTAACTCAGCAAAAAAAAATTTCTACAATAAATTAATTTAAAACACCAGCCTACTAGTAAATTATAACTTTACCACAATCCTCATAGAAATCAATAGAGAAATTGAAAGTCACACTCAATAAAAATACCCAATTACCTACCCAAACAAAAACAAAAAAAAACTACAAATATCAGCAGTAACACTTTAAAAAATACAACCACTTACTTGGAAAAAAACAAGACTTAAATTACCAACCAATTCATCATACTATTATACATCTGGAAGTCTCATCAACATCTCATCAGCAGACATATCGACATCAAATATAAAAACACCATTGGTCTGTATTCTATTTCAAAGTAAACAATTAAAAGCCAACCTATTAGAAACATATGGCAAGTATTTTGAAAGATTTAAATTCCAATCACCAATGCCATTAAAATTTCAATTACCATTACTTCAACCAGATTTTGGAACCACGAATTCTTAGAAAGTGACAAAATCAAAAGAAAAAAAAAATGAGGATCAAGAATTTAATTACCAAAACCCAATTTTGGAAAATCCAGAAATTGAAACTCTGAATATTCAAACTTCACAAAATTAAAATAATTCAAATCCCAACATTAATAATCAACAAAACTTATCTCTGATAATTATCATCAATCAGCCACCAATTGAACTAATTGCTAAACCAATTTAACAGCCATGAGTACTACCTTAACAACAACCACAACTGCTACTTTAACAACCACCACAATTGCAACAACCATTACTTATAGCTCCAATGGCATATGCTCCAATCACAAAAATCAAAAAATTCACTGGCAAAGAGGATGACACCCAGGTATGACTAAATAATATCAAAAAAACCATCACAGCCAATGAATAGAATAATGCCAGAGCCATGCAAGCCATTCCATATTTTCTTTAAGATATCACTAACTTATAATATCAAAGCTTGGTCAACAAATCCCAAGACTTTAACACATTTAAGCTTGAGTTTTTGTAATACTTTAGTAACAATAATAGCATTAACTGACTGGCCAATACCTTTACCACTATTAAACAGAGAGATGCAGAAGCAGTTACCACATACCTAGGATGCTTTTATAGAAATCTGTGCCAAATTTAGACGATATAAGCTGATTATTTCATCACACCACAAATTTTAAATCAATTCATCAGAGGCTTGTGCAGTAGCATCTTCCAATGCATATGTCCAGTACACCCAGCAGATCTCCAAGCAGCAGTCACTTATACCAGAGATTTTAAAGCCACTGTTATGGGAGTGTTTTTTTGGTATATTTTAATTGTTAATCTCCTGTTTTAATTGCAATCAGTCTCTTGTGAGTTTTTCTATTTTATGTGTTGAATATTAATGATAATGTACTAAAGGTTTTCTCTTGATGTTGTGATGTAAGTCTTTTTTTTAATTTTAGTTGTCTTTGTATGTTGTGTACTCCTTTTCAGAGGCTAATTTGAAATCTACTTGCTGTCTGGAGTCTTTTCTGAGGCTATTCTTACAATTTCCTAATGTGTTTTTCTAATCTAGAAACATGGAATGTTAATGGTCTTTTCGTGATTTCCCTAAGTATATAATAAAGCTTTTTCAATTTAATTAGTAATTATGTGAATAATCTTGATCAGGAATTATTCTTCCAAAGAGTTCAAAGATGAAATAATAGTTTCATTTGCTAAAGAGGGTATGTGAATTTTATTGTTAATCTCATAATTGTAATGTTCATTTAATTTATTATTTTTATTAAATTTTTTTGAATAAGATTTTATTTAGATATTTGTTGCTTTTAGTTAAAACTGTTTTTTTTTCATTATTAAAAACTATTATATATATATATAATTATTGTTTTACAAAATAATATCTTGTAATACTCTATTTCTGTTATTTCTAAATAGTGCTTGCTGCTTTTGCATGATAGTGCTTGCTGTTATTTGTAAATCATTTCTTTTTATAAATTGTTGCTGTGCTATTTCATGATTGGCTAATTTATATTATTTATAATTTCTATTAAATTTTTGAACTGTAACATTATTCTCTCCTTTTAAGATTGAGCTCTGTTGAAATCAAAGTTAATTTCTTTATTGAATTCTAAGTTGCTATAATAGTTCAATACTATATTATTAACTTGTTGTAATTTTTGAAATTGTAAGTTGGTAAATTGTCTAATACTATTGATTGTTATTATGTTCATGGTTGGATCCAGTAATACTTTGTAACAATTTCAAATGCTTTGAAAATTCTGTAAACTGCTTTTTGAATAGAATATAATGGTTTTTCCAATAAAACTTTCTAATTGTTGGATTGTTGCTTTGTCAAATACTTATTAATATTTCCGAGATTTAAGTTTTCCAATATATTAAGATAAGTTGGCTGGAAATTTGGATAGTTTGGATAGTTTGCATTTGTTTGCTGATTAGATCCTATGCAGTTTGGGTTTCTTTGAACCAACATATTTTGATTCCACATGGGCTGATTTTGGGGCTTGAGATACCAATTTTGGTTGGCTACCATAGACTGTTGTTGGTAAGTTCCTTGATTTTGGTACATAGTAGGGTATTGATGTGGTATTGGTGTGTATTGATTTCTGAGCATTTGGAGTGGCGCGTAATAATTATTTTTATGTGCCTCATGCATTATTTGTGTTCAATATTAACTAATTAAATGTCTTATGCATTTGCAAAAATGGCAGGCACACATTTCTGTTCTGAAGTCCTGGCATAACAAGCAATTATTTTGGCTGCCACTAAATTCCTGGTTGTGTCTTTGTGGTGTTTGGTATGTGTTATTTCTTCCTGGATCCGAGATGAGGTAACTTTTTATTTTCTTAGAAAGTTCTTTCCCTAATTGTGTTACTCTCTTTTCTAACATTTCTGTCTTGTTTTCTTCTATTATCATATTAACTATTTGACTATGATTAGCTTTTTTTTCAGCCGATTCAAGAGCTCTGGCAAGTGTAACAGCTTCTGGTAAGGAATTAGGGTGGACAGGACATACTTTTCCTAAAATACTGCTTTTTAATTCTCTAATAAATTGATTTAAAACCTGAAGATTAATATAGTATCTTTGCTCAATCGCTTCAATCTGATGGTGAATTTGATTGAATCAAGCAAGATATTGGGTGACAGTTTCACCTATACTTTGCTTGATAGTATTGAATTTATTCTGCAGTTGGATTATGATATTTGGATCACTAAAATACTCTAAGTGTATATCTTTAAATTTGGCAAAGCTTGTGGGTTTTGTTTCCAAGCTTTGATATCATAAGTCAGCAATGTCTTTTAGGAAGAAAAGTAATGTTTGAATTGCTCTTTGATCATTCCAGTTATTTGCCTGAATGGCTTTTTGTGCTTTTCTGAGCCATATGTACATGTTTGTTTCTTCTTCCTCTTCTAAGAAATCTATTAATTGTACAATGTACAGTGTGACCATTTTGTCATTGTTTCCTGCTGATGGGTTTATTGGTCTAAGAGGAGGTGAGATGATATTTTCTTGAGCATCTCTAAAGGTGGCTTCTCTTATATAGTTTTTTCTTTTGATTACAAGTTTTTTGGTTTCTGGACTGGCTGCTTGTTTCAGTAACTGGTTTTGTGCTTGTTTTTTCACTGGTTTCTTTGGATTCTGATTCAGACTCCTCTTCATGGTTTTTAAATCCCACTCCAAATTTTGGTTGAAAAAGAGGTTTTTGGAATAGTGATGAATATTCTTCTGTAATTGATATATCTCCCCAATTGTGTTGTTTAAGCTTCTCAGTGTAATTAAGAGTTTTTGGCATTTGAGGGGTTGATGTAGATGATAATGCAGCTCCTAATAGGAGTTGGATTTTATTATCTGGAAAAAAATGGTAAGATCTTTCTTCTGGTAAATGAAGGCATTGTTTTTTTACTGATTACATAATGTTTTTCTTGGGCATTTGGGTGGATGTTCCTAATTTTTGCTGATTTTCTTTATGATTAATTTCTGGATTGTGGACATATTTTCTGGTGTTCTTTGTAGATATTGGGTAATTTTTGTTGGCATATTGCTCAATTTCGTGATGAATTTGAACAATAGTCACAGCTAATGCTGTTGTTTCTTTTGTAGTAAATTGAGATAATTTTCTATATAATTGATGTTTTGTGTCATTTGGTTTTTTTTCCCTTCTTATGTGATAATTTATTCTGGCATTAATGTAATAAGTAAGAGCAGATTCTGCTGGATAACCTCCTTCTGGTAATTCAAGATCACTTTAATTTTGTGTGTAAATAGCATGGCAGAATTCAAGAACAGTAAGGGTAGGAGTTTTTGTTGCCACTTTTGTTTTTTCTGTTTTAGCAATTAATTATTGCTAATTATTATTTTCTTTTTGATTTTCTTTCTTCGTAGGGTTCACCAAATGTTATGGAAGTGTTTTTTTGGTATATTTTAATTGTTGATTTCCTGTTTTAATTGCAATCAGTTTTTCATGAGTTCCTTTATTTTATGTGTTGGATATTAATGATAATGTACTAAAGGTTTTCTCTTGATGTTGTGATGTAAGTCTTCTCTTTAATTCTAGTTGTCTTTGTATGTTGTGTACTCTTTCTCAAAGACTAATCTGAAATCTACCCACTGTTTGGGGTCTTTTCTGAGGCTATCCTTGCAATTGTCTAATGTGTTTCTTTAATCTAGAAACACAGAATGTTAATAGTTTTTTTGCAATTTTTTTAAGTATATAATAAAGCTTTTTCAATTTAATTAGTAACCATGTAAATAATCTTGATCAGGGATTATTCTTTTAAAGGGTTCAAAGATAGAATGATAGTTTTATTCACTAGAGAGGGTATGTGAATTCTATTGTTAATTTCGTAATTGTGATGTTCATTCAATTTATTATTTTTATTAATTCTTTTTAAATAAGATTTCATTTAGATATTTGTTGCTTCTAGTTGAAGCTGTTTTTTTTTTATCATTAAAAACTATTGTATATATATATAATTATTGTTTTACAAAATAACGTTTTGTAATACTCTATTTCTGTTATTTCTAAATAGTGCTTGCTGCTTTTGCACAATAGTACTTGCTGCTATTGTGAAATAGTGCTTGCTGCTATTGCAAAATAGTACTTGCTGCTATTGTAAAATAGTGCTTGCTGTTATTTGTAAATTATTTCTTTTTATAAATTGTTGCTGTGCTATTTTATGATTGGCTAATTTATATTATTTATAATTTCTATTAAATTCTTGAACTGTTACACCACCAAACTAAAAGCCAACCATGATTAAGCCATAAATCTAATGATGAACAGATTATCTGAATTGAATTCGAAATTGAAACAATTCAGCAACTTGATTAATTAGAAATTAGAAAGATACTTAACTAACAATCAAGCAATTTATCAACCTCCACAATGATGCAATAATCAAAGAAACTCAAATTATTTCCAAAATCAATCACACCTATTATTATCAACCAATCAGCAGTAACAACAGGAAATGCATGTTTGCTACTATTGTGGTAAATAAGACCACTTACAAATTGACTGCTGCCATTAATTAAATAGCCAATGATTAGGAAACCAATATTGAAATCCTGATTGCCAGTTTTAAAATTTGAGATATCAACCCAACTCAGAACTATATCAACCAAATTATCTACTAGTGATATAGCTGCCAATTTATTAACTACTTATTTATCAAAATCTAGCACCAGTTATTTATCAATCACAGCTGCAAGTAATATATTAATCCCAACAAATTCAAACACCATCACAAGTTCTAACTTCAATGTCATCTGGAAACCAAAGACCAAGAACCATTCAACAAAACTGGAGATTGGTGATAGTTGTTTATTAACTGATCTTCAGTTCATTTACCTAACAATCAGAATCTTACCAGTGGAGTTCAAAAACTGAGTATACTCAAAACCTGAACTCCTAAAACTATTTAAGTCTTCTGGTTACTCTAGAAAATGCCTTAACTCATAACTTGGAAACAACTCCAAAGAAATTAATCAACAACAACATACCTCCAGCCACCATTACCAATAATAAATTGTTAGCAGTAATTTTTCTCTTTGACTTTGAGACACCAACAACAACACTTTTATTTAGTGAAGCCACTTTTAACACTAAACTTATTACTACAATATACACTAATGCCAAGATTGATGACCATTCCATCAAACTGATTTTAAACAGTAGATCAGCTGGTAGTATCATCACAAAACAACTCATAGACCAATTAGGTTGCCAAGTTGATCACACTACCAGTACCAAAATTATTATAGCTGATAAAGCAATCAAAACTCTCATTAGTGAAATCGATAATTTATCTATCAAAGTCAATGGCATCATTGTATCAATCAAAGTTTTGGTAATAGAAGCCACATAATACCAGGCTCTTATTGGTAATAACTGGCTATCCAAAACTAATGCTATACTCAATTGGACCATGTAAAAGCTCTAGTTCAGTCAAAATAGACAACATGTTTGAACACCAGCCATGTGTAAACATTTCAGAACTTCTTCAAAAAAAGAACAACCATTGATTAAACTAGATAAAGAAAAAAAAACCTACTTGGAAAGCCTATCAAGTTTCTTGGACTGATAAAAACCACAATAAGCTACCACCAATTTTGTCTTGTGAAGATAAAGAGAAAGAAAAAAAAAAGATCTATCTAAAGAAAAGCCACAGAAAAAAATAGCTATCAAAGAAACTAGTGGCTGGAGAAGATTATATTTTACTAACATCAGACCAAAACCACTATATATACTTCTTAAGTATAAAAACTACAAAAAGAAACTATTTTCCATGGGAGCATGGATCACACTTAACAAAAACCACTAAATGAGAACTCATTATTACTGCAAGTCTTACCACCATGAATGCTATAGTTATCCTAAATGTCAAGGAAAGTGGAACAATAAATTATGTTTTATGTGTAGAGAACAGTTGGTTGACAAAGGAATATAGAACAACATTTCTGGTCAAGGAAGAATGTGTAACACTTTGTGCCAATACATAATCCTCATCAATAACTAAGTAAGTTGTGAGACACCTATTACTGCAGTCTAACACTAAGCAATCTTTTGCTTAAATGATTACCCACATAATGAAGACAAGATCTGGCAAATGGCAAATGCCAAAGTCAAAAGAGCTATGTTCAGTAAAATCTTGAAAATTAAAAATAATTCTCTAGAACCAGTCAATATTATTCTTATTCTTAACTCAGATGTTTTTCTCGACATAGAAACAGGCCCAAAGGAGTTTTATGAACATTATCAAAATTTAACACTCACAAAAAAAGAACAAGAGCAGCATTTAACACAACTAAATACTTAACTATGTAACCACTGTTTAATTCCATGTGATTTCCAATATTGTAATAAGTGTAACCTTATTTACAATCTACTGATCCACATAATCTACACGATCTCTGAAGAAAAGAAACCAATCAGCAGCTGTGTATTAGAATCAAAATCAAATTTCAATTCTGATTCTAACTTTAACAATGACAATAACAATAACAACAGTTCCAGTTCTATTCAATATAACAACCAAAATAACAATGATTCAAACTCTAATTCAAACCCTGAACAATATATTGTACTTTCTAATCTTATTAAGGAGCAGAAACTGAAATAGTTCAGTGATAATGATGAAGATATTATGCCAGAATGTGCACATGATACTAATGCTGAGTTTGATCTAAGATATTTAGAAAAAAATGCCATCAAATTGGAATTACACTCACATACAAGCATTGATTTTAAAATAGCACTAGAAATCTCAGCAACAACAATGGTTCAACTAGCATCAAGAAATAGTCTAACAAAAAAAGAGATTAATATAAAAAGAGAAATAATTGATACAGGATATGTAAGAAATATTATTGCAATGCTACAAAATGATTTAAAAAAAGCCTACATCATAGAGCCAAACAAAAAAATAGCACAGACAATATTTTTGTCTTTGGTTAAAATAGCTCAGTTAGTATTAGTAAGAAACCAGAAAAAATTAGGGATTATAGCTAAAAGAATTAGTGGATTTGAATTAACAGGGAGAATAAAGATACCAGTTAACATGGCAGAGGAAGAAATTTTTGACAAGAGAAAAATTATTTTCACCTGTCAAGCAATTTTTATTCCATTATATAACAGACATATGTTAGCAATAGAAAGAAAAATGAAAGATCAAGCACAAATTTTTGAAGCAGAACCAACTATTTGTAAAGCAGAAAAGATTGAATTAATTAATCTATACATACCAACTAAAAACCACAGTTACATCAAAATTTCTATTTACAACAACACAGAAGATGTCATTGAGATACCAGAAGGAACCAACATTGGATATTTAACCACCAAAATCAAAAACCAACTACCAAACCCCATTTCAGATTTTTCACAACTGTGTAAATATGTGAATATCACATTACAAACAATATACAAACAAGAAAAATATTATTTGCTTTAACCAGAACAATTAGAACAAATAAACATGGGAAACTTAAACTTACTTTAATGTATATAACTTAAAATGTTACTTAACAACTTCACTAACATTTTTACAAGTGAAAATAAGTTTGGCAGAATTGACATAATCTAGCATCAAATTAAGACTGAAAATGCAATGCCAATCAAACAAAGAGCATACCAAATACCACCAGTCAATTATGAGATCATTTGTCAAAAAATCAATTAGATGTTTAACAATAAGCTAATTCAGTCATTAATAAGCCCATGGTCATTACCAGTGGTATTAGTCTATAGAAAAAATGGAAAAATCCACTTTTGTGTGGATTACAGAAAACTTAATAGTATAACTTATAGAAACAGTTATCCAACTCCACAAATTCAAGAATTATTCAATGCTTTCAGAAAAAAGAAATAGTTTTTGATATTAAATCTAGATAGTGGTTACTGACAAGTAGCCATGAATTCAGAAAATAAGGAAAAGACAGCATTCATCACAAGAAAAGGGAATTTTGAATTTGAAGTAATGCTATTTGACTTAATCAACGCACCAGCCACATTTCAATGGCTAATAGAAATTGTTTATACTAAACTACTATGGAAATCAATAGTTGTGTATTTAAATAATACCAATGTGTTTTCAAAAACATTTGATGATCATTTTTATCATTTCCAGCAAGTGTTTGAAAGACTAAAAAGAGCAAGATTGAAATTAAACACAACCAAGTGTTTCTTTGGCAAGACAAAACTCAAGGTTTTAGGACATATTGTAAGCAAAGAGAATATTAAAACAAATCCAAATAAAATTGAAGTAATAAAGTCTTTTCCAGTATTCACCAACCTAACCAAATTATGAGCATTCTTGGAATTTACAGAGTACTATTGTTGCTTTATCAAAAACTTTTCCAAACTGGTTCAATCACTGCATTATCTACAAACCAAGAATTTTAAATATGAATGGACCAAAACACAACAAAAAGCTTTTGACATACTGAAAAGAAAGCTCATTCAAGCTCCAGTACTAATCTATTCAGATCATAGTAAACCATTCATTATTACCACCAATGTATCAAGTTAAGTATTAGGAGCAGTATTATCACAAAAAAAACCAGATGGAAGAAAACATCTAGTAGTATATGCCAGCCAAAACTTAATGCCAGCCAAAAAAAACTATGAAACACCAGCACTAAAATACTTAGCAATTTATTGGACAGTCATAAAATAGAAAGAATACTTAAACCAAAAATTTGAGATATATACTGATTACAAAAGATTGACTTCAATTCAAAAGCAAAAATTTGGAGACAATTAACATGCAAAATAAAAAATAGCACTTTCACTATATACTTTTACATTACACTATAAAAAAGAAAAAAAAAAAAGAAATACTGATAGTTTGTCACAAATGAAACAAATCTGAACATTCTAATCCAAAAATATAACAAAATCCGAACATTGCAACACAAAAATATAACAAAAAAATGAATACACAAAAATACCAACAACTCTAGCATTATATAAATACTTAATAGTTCAAAAAAAAATTATCTTAAAAGAAACAAAACAACATAAAACAACAATCAAAATATTTTATTAACCATCAAAATATACTTTACCAGAAGAACAAAAGAAATTCAAATCAACTAATTAGAGTAATTACAGAGCCAGAAAAAGAGACAATATTGTTTAACATACACTTAGATCCAACAGCAGGACATTTTCATAAAGAAGCAACCATGAAAAAAACCATAAAAAAATACTATTAGTCATTAATGTATTCAGACATTATCTAATATGTTCAAAATTGTGATGCTTGTCAGAAAAGAGGAGGAACAAGACCCAATAAGCCACTAAGACCAATTAAAGTGTGACAACTATTTAATTACATTGGGATTGACTTAGTCAGACCATTAACAATAATCAGCAAAAGAAACAAATATATTGCAGTAGTCATGAATTATCTTACTAAGTGGCCAGAAGCAAGAGCAAATGCAGAATCTATTGCCAAATTCGTTTATTAAAATCTAATTTATCAACACAGATGTCCAAAAGAACTACTATTAGATCAAAGAACTCACTTTGTAAACAGAACATTAGCAGAATTAAGTCAAAAATTTGGAATCAAAAGACCATTATTATTACCATACTATCCATAAACAAATGGATTAGTTAAAAAATTTAATAGAACATTGTGTGAAGCAATTGCCAAAATCAGTCAAGAAATTCAAGATAAATGGAATTTGTTTATACTATCAGTATTATTTGCTTATTGAACAATAAAACAAGATACTACATAATACTATTTGAATTAGTATATGGTAGAACAGCAATATTACCAATTGAAATAGAAGTCAATATATATTTAACTAAACCAATAATAGAAGACAATTTCCAAGAAACATTGTTAAAAAGAACATATGACTTAATGGAAACTTTGGAAAACAAATAATGAAAAGCAGTTGATAATATTTAAAAAAAACAAAAAAAACAAAAAAAAAGACATGATAACCAACTACTGGCTAAACCAGTCGAATTCAAGATTAGAGACAAAGTACTTTTACATTGTATTAAAGCAGAAAAACAATAAAGTAGAAAATTTAACCCCAAATGGAATGGACCATTTCACATAAAAGAAAGTCTAGGAAATGAAGCTTATAAATTAAGGTTGAACAACAAAATCATAACCAAAGCAGCACATAGAAATTGACTGAAATTATATTACAATATAGCATCATTATCCACTAGTAATATTCCACAATTAGGAGTACAGAGAATACTAGTCTGATCAAATGAGATTCCATGAGATTTAGAACCAATTATTATCATTAACACAAGCACATTAAATTGATCAACCAAAAGAATATATAAAAACATGGTATATATAATGGAAAATATTAGAAAAATAGAAATTACTGACAAGATTCACTTGCTAGCATAACAACTTTTTCAATTAATTTAACAATAGAATATGGAAATTACTATTAACTAACAAATCATTCAATACAAAAATACCAGAAAAATACCAATACAAAATACAAAAGAAACCAGAAAACAACATTAACAAAATAATTCTAAAAATAAAATTGGCAATAAAAGAGCCAACAAGTATCACTTCATATTAAAAATTGACCAAAAAAACTTGGAAGTGATAGATACAAGAATTTCCAAGAAACTTTTGTTATTTCCACTTGAGACAATATTTGAATATTTAAAACTTATATATGGATAAGACAAAGTAATTATTCAATCCAAAAATATTACAACAACTTAAACAATTTGTAAAAAAAAATAATCTAACTACATAAGCATGAGCCATTTATCAATTTCAAGTTGAATTTTAAGACTGACCAGAAATCTTACTCAATCCAGCAATGGACATCATTATCATTAACCAAATGGGAAAAATAATCAATGCCCAATTTAAAGAATTACAGAACAAGATAACACAAGTAATTCTCAAAAAAAAAGTTCAAGAAATACTCAAAGACAGAAAGTTAGAATTAGAAAATCTCGACAGAGCTCAATATTAAAAAGTGTGAATAATATTATTTATAGAATATAAGAAGTATATTAGTATATAAATTAGTCAATCAGAGGTAGATATAGTAAATGTAGAATTCCAGGATTTCTTTTAGAGAAATTACAGAATTCCAAAAATTTCAGAATTCTTGTATGAGAAATTGCAAAATTCTAGAAATTCCAGAATTTTTGGTGTAAAAAATTGAAGAATTAAGGAATCTCAATTATGTATATATAGCAATAGTATTAGAAGTAGAAAAAACAGATCTCTTAGTTTTAGATTTAATCTAAGCAATCTTTTTATTCAAAAATATTAATAAATAATTATTTGCTATCTTAATCCATTTTCTACTATTAACACTTTATGTTAATAGTAACTGATACTTAACTACACTGAAACAATAGCTCTTGATCATGGTTATTGACAGGATACTAACATTTATTGCCTTGGCTTATTTTTTTATTTTATTTTTTTTATTTCTCTTCTTTTGTCATTTCTTGTTGTTACTAATTAATTAAAGATTAAGTACCAAGTTATTGATGTCATAGATAGCTTGGTAAAAGACCCAGAAATAAAGGTAACATTATATATATATTAATAGATAACTTACTTGAAGGGCATAAATATTAGAATAAAACTGGCCACCAAGCTAAGAAAGAAATTGGATGAAATTATAATTCTGGAAGGCTACTGAAAACAACTATTGAATCTCTGTTCATTATACAAAAGACTCAATCAAAACCTTCAGACAACCAAAACCTTCAGATATTACCAACCATATTAGCTATTGAGCACCAAGTTACAGATTTGTTATTTATTCCACCCACCCAAATAATCATCTGTAATAGTGTGTTGTTTATTTTTTCCTATTGGTTAATAGTGATTGTTTCCATGTTAGAATATAACAATATTTCTGGCTAATTTTGAAATATTATGTGTAGTCGATAGATTGTTCTAATGTGCAGTGTTAGATTTGTCTCCTTTTCAATAATATTTTCAATATTCTGTATTATTTCTTGATTGAATATTTTTTTAGTTTTATCAAGATATAATTTCTAAATGTTCAACTTTTGTTCCAACTGATAATAGCAGTATGGTATTAGAAGTTGTTTTGTTTATTGTTTCTAATTTTTTTTTGAAAGTTCTTCTGTTGAAACCATAATGGGTATTTTTCTAAAAGTGTTTTTTATTTTCTCTACTATTTTATCTAACCAGTTTCTTGATTGTTTTTATGATCACTGATATAATGTACTTTTTTCTTTTTGTTTAGTGTTTTAATAACAGATTGTTTGATAATTGATAACAATTTCCATGTTTAATTGCTGTTAACTTAAGACTTAAAACAATTGTTGAGCTAAGGTGTGAATATGATCTGGTATTTCTATTTTTTTGTTGCTTTTGTTGTATATATCATGTCTTTATATACTTTTTTGATTATTCAATTTAATGTGTTTGGTTTAATGATTATGATTGGTTTCAAATCTCATGGAATCTCATCTGGTTGGATTAATATTTGTTGTATTCCTAGTTGTAAAATATTATTGGTAGATGATAATACTATATAATGATATAATTTCAGTCAATTACTATGTGCTGCTTTGGCTAAAATTTTGTTGTTCAATTTTAATTTATAAGCTCTATTTCTTAGACTTTCTTCTATGTGAAATGATCCATTTTATTTGGAGTCAAATTTTCCACTTCATTGTTTTTTCACTTTGGTACAATGTAAAAATACTTTGTCTTCTATCTTAAATTTAACTGGTTTATCTGGTAGTTAGTTATTGTGTCTTTCTTTTTGTTTTTCTTGTGACTTCTAAATGTTATTAGCTGCTCTTTGCTGTTTGTTTTCTAGTGTTTTTATTAAGTTTTATGTTTTTTTCAACAATGTTTCTTAAAAATTGTCTTCTGTTATTGGTTTAGTTAGATATGTGCTGACTTTTATCTCCACTAGTAATGTTGTTGTTCTATCATATACTAATTCAAATAGTGTTGCTTGTGTAGTGTCTTGTTTTATTGTCTAATAAGCAAATAATACTAATAGTATAAACAAATTCTATTTGTCTTGATTTTTTTGGCTGATTGTGGCAATTGTTTTACATAATATTCTATTGAATCTTTTAACTAAGCTATTGGTTTGTGAATGATATAGTAATAATAATAGTCTTTTTATTCCAAATCTTTGACTTAATTTTGCTAATGTTCTATTCATAAAATGAGTTCTTTGGTCAAATAGTAATTTTTTTGTGCATCCATGTTAACAAATCAAATCTTGATAAACAAATTCAGTGATGAATTCTGTATCTGCTCTTTAAATGGCTTTTGCTTCTGGCCACTTAGTAAGATAATTTATGACTATTGCAATATATTTGTTTCTTCTGCTGGTTATTGTTAATGGTTTAACTAAGTCAATTTCAATGTGATCAAATGGTTGTCTCACTTTGATTGGTCTTAGTGGCTTACTGGGTCTTGTTCCTTTTTTTTTCTGACAAGCATCACAATTTTGCACATATTTGATGATATTTGGATACATAGATGGCCAGTAGTATTTTTTTTTGATTCTTTCTATTATTGCTTCTTTGTAAAAGTATTCTGCCATTGAATCTGAGTACATGTTAAACAGTATTGTCTTTTTTTCTGGCTTTGTGATTATTCTGGTTGGTTAATTTGGATCTTTTTAATTTTTCCAGTAAAATATACTTTGATGATTGATAAAATATTTTGATTGTTGTTTTATGCTGTTTTGTTTTTTTTGAGATAATTTTTTTTTAAACTGTTGAATATTTATATAATGCTGGAGTTGTTAGTATTTTTGTGTATTTATTTTTTTGTTATATTTTTGTGTTGCAATGTTTAGATTTTGTTATATTTTTGGGTTAGAATGTTCAGATTTGTTTCATTTGTGACAAACTATCAGTATTTCCATTTTCTTTTTTTTTATAGTGTACAGTAAAAGTATATGATAATAGTGTTATTTTTCATATTGCATGTTAATTGTCTCCAAATTTTTGTTTTTGTATTGAAGTCAATCCTTTATAATCAATGTGTACTTCAAATTTCTGACTTAAGTATTCCTTCCATTTTATAACAGCCCAATAAATTGCTAAGTGTTCTAGTGCTAGTGTCTTATAGTTTTTTCAGCTAATATTAAGTTTTAGCTGGCATATGCTACTGAATGTTTTCTTCTATCTGGATTTTTTTGTGATAGTATTGCTTCCAATACTTGACCTGATACATTAGTGGTAATAATGAATAGTTTACTATGATCTGAATAGATCAGTACTAAAGCTTGAATGAGCTTTCTTCTTAGTGTGTTAAAAGCTTCTTGTTGTGTTTTGGTCTATTTATATTTAATATTCTTGGTTTGTAGATAATATAGTAATTGAGCCAGTTTGGAAAAGTTCTTGATAAAGTGACAATAGTATTCTGTGAATTCTAAGAATACTTGTAACTTGGTCAAGTTGGTGAGTACTGAAAACAATTTTACTACTTCAATTTTATCTGAATCTGTTTTAATATTCTTTTTGTTTACAACATGTCCCAAAAACTTGAATTTTGTCTTGCCAAAGAAACACTTGGTTGCATTTAATTTTAATTCTGTTCTTCTCAGTCTTTTAAACACTTGCTAAAGATGATAAAAATAATCATCAAATGTTTTTGAAAACATATTGGTATTGTCTAAATATATGACTACTAATTTTTATAGCAATTTGATGTAAATAATTTCCATTAGCCATTGGAATGTTGCTGGTACATTAGTTAAGCCAAATGGCATTAATTCAAATTCAAAATTCTCTTTTTTTGTAATAAATGTTGTTTTCTCTTTATCTTCTGAATTCATGATATTATGGATAAACTTGGTGGGATATGATAGTAACATTTGGTGCTCTAATTTGGAGTTCTGGATTGGTTGGCTTTTGTTGTATCAGTGTTATCAGTCTCTGAAGGTCTATTCTTGCATGTAAATTTACTTGTTGAGTTCTTTGGTTATAAGGCACAGAGTTGGTATTTTGTTGATTACAACGTTTTTCCTTAAAGATGAGTTTTCTTCTCCAAGCTAACGAGCGTGGTTATTAGAGTCTGGCATTGTCTTTTTGCCCTTCTGGTAAGCTAACAAGATAAAGTTAATATCCAAAAACCTAAGGGGAGCTTCTCTCTTTTACCAGACTATTACGAAGTCTATTCCCAAACAGTCAATTTTACTATGTTGCTGCTCCACAAAAGAAAAGAAAAATAAAGAAAAAAAAGAAAATAAAAGAAAATAAAAGAAAATAAAAAGGGAAAGAGTAAAAGAAATTAGTATTGTCAATCACCGTGATCAAGAACAATTGGTCCAAGTCATTAATGGTTCAAGATGATTTATGTTAAGAGCATCTGTTCTGGAATGGAGTTAGGAAGTAATAAATTAATTGAAACATAGAAGTTGGAAGACCCTAGGTTTGTAATTTGGAATATTTGATTTATTTCAGAATCTGTGTACAGGCTAAGATATGAAAGAGTAAAAAAAATTTATTCTTGTCTAGTTGTTTGTTCTTTTAACTTCTACAATTACTTGTTTTTATACATTCTTTTGGTTTTACAGGATTGCTTATAATTGTTACGTTATCACTAGCTATTGCTTCGTTATTTCTGTTATTGCTTTGTTATTCTACATTATTGCTAGTTATCTTATGTTATAACATGTTATCTGGCATTATTACATGCTATTCTGTGTTATCCTATGTTATAATGTGTTATCCTGCATTATTCTAAGTTATAACGCGTTATTCCACATTATTGTGTGTTATCCTGTGTTATGTCATATTTTGTTCACATTTTGGTCATGTTTCTCTCCTAACTTAGATTGGTTTTTCTACTCAGGTAACATTATTCCTTTCTTTTTAAAATTAAGCTCTTGTGAAACTGTATGTATCTGTTGTCATGGCTTTGTTCGTGTAATGTTCGATGGTTGCCTTGAGTATTGTCTCTTGTAGGTCTTTGAATTGTTGATTGGTTATTCGTTCTATGTTGTTAACCATTATGGTTTTCATAGATTTGTTCAGTAATACGTTTGGGCAATATTGGAAGGTGGTGTATAATCAGTATGCTACTTTGTAATATAGGGTTAAGTTGTTTTTTCCTATGAATTTTTCTACTTATTGCATTGTTTCTTTGTTGAACGTTCTTTGGCTGAGGTCTTTGTATGGTGTTTTTAAGTCAAACTGCTCTCTAATTTTGTAGAACCAATAGGCTGGCAGAAGTCTTTTTTTTCATTTCTGGGCATTGTCTAGTGTTCATTCTTCTGTTTCAGAGAGTTTGGTCCTCCGAGCCAAAGCTTGTTTTATTTCTTTGAGCTCAGGGACCAAGTATCTTTTTTTATAAAATAATTTCCATTCCTCCACTCTTTTTTCTCTACCTTCCACCCAAAAGCAATTTTTTCTCCAATATTGCCTTTCAGGTAGTGTGTAGGGAAAGAAACGTTTAGTTTTTTTTGAACTCTTATCCTCCCCTCTCCTGCTCTTATCTTTGTACCATATCTCTTTTTTATCAATTGTTATTTCTATTTGAACAGGAGATTATTGAATTGCATCAAACAGTTGTTTCGAAAGTTGTAAAATTTGATCTGAAAGGTCCATGTTGAACTTCTGTTGACTTATTTTTGTTGTTTCAGTGGTTATATATACTTGAATTTTCCAATTAAATAGTCGCATATTATTTTTATGTTTTGATGATAATAATTGATTCCAGATCTCATGGTATATTTTCTGGTCTGATTAATGGAATTTGTGTTCCTAACTAAGGTACTGATGACAATAACTGCTGTTTTGCATGATAAATTTTCAATCAGTTCTTATGAGCTACTTTCTTTAGAATCTTGTTTTCCAATCGTAATTTGTAAGCTTTATTTCCTAAAGCTTTGTGTATGTGGAATGAACTGTTCCACTTTGGGTCAAACTTTTCACTTTACTGTTTCTTAGCTTTTGTATGGTGTAATAGTACTTGGTCTCTAATCTTGAATTTCATTGGTTGTTCAGGCAGGCAATTGTCATGTCTTTCCTTTTGCCATTTTTGAGCATTACTAATATTATCAGCTGCTGTTCTTCGGTTGTTTTCAAACATTTCCATTAGCTAGTACATTCTTTGGTGTAAGGTAGCTTCAAAATTCTCTTTGGTAATTGTTTCTATTGGGTAGGACAATATTTCTTGTTTTATAGGTAACGTAGCTTTTCTTCCATAGATTAATTCAAATGGTGTGAATTGTGTCATATTTTGCTTTAGTATTCAGTATGCAAAGAGTACTAAAGGTATGAATAAGTCTCATTCTTGTTCATTTTCTTGACTTATTTTTGCTAGTGCTTTACACAGTGTTTGGTTAAATCTTTCTACCAGTCTGTTTGTTTGTGGATGGTATAGTGACAATAAAGAATGTTTTATACCAAACTGTTGGCTTAGTTTAGTTAGTGTATTATTAACAAAATGTGTTCTTTGATTAGATAATAATTTTTTTGGGTATCCATGTCGGCAAATTAGGTCTTGATGCACAAATTTGGCTACTGTTTTGGCATTGGCCACTTGGATTGCTCTGGCTTTTGGCCATTTTGTAAGATAGTCTACTGCTACTGTGATGTAACAATTTTCTTTGGATGTTATGGAGAGAGGACCAACCAAATCAATCCCAATTCTATCAAATAGATTTTCAACTGGAATGGGTTGAAATGGTTCCATTATTCTGGCTCCTCTTTTTTATTGGCATGAGTCACAATTGAGAACATATTCGAAGATATTCTTATATATCATAGGCCAATAGTATAGATTTGTTGTTCTTTCCAGAGTTGTATCTTTGTTGAAGTGTCCTAAAGTTGGGTCGGAGTGCATACTATATAATATAGCTTTTTTTTCACTGTTCTTAATCAATCATTGTGAGGTGTGGTGGTTTTGTTGTTTTTGACAATAGAGTTGGTCATTTTGAATAAAGTAATTTTGTGCTTGTTTTCATATGGTATTTTGTTCCTGTTGAGATAAAATCTCCTTAAAACGTAGTGTCAATAGGTACTAATGTAATTGCTGATAAGTAAGTGTGTTCATGGGTCCGAGATTAGGTTTGTGGCATTCTCGACAAATTGTTAGCATTGGTGTTTTTGGATTCTTCCTTGTAATAAACTTTGAGTGAGAATTGTTGTAAATAAGTACTCCATCTTGCATATTTCTCTTCTAGCTGTGGATTGTTGAGTAACCAAATAAGTCCTTTGTAGTTAGTATATAGGTTAAATAGTTGACCAAGGTAATGTTTTCACATCTGTACTGCTCAATAGATGGCGAGACATTCCAAATTGGTTGTGCTGTAATTTTTTTCCACTAAACTAGTGCTGTGACTGGCATAGGCAATTGGATGTTCTCTATTGTCTGGTTCTATCTGTGATAAGATTGCTCCTAGAGCATTTTTCAAGGTGTTTGTAGTGACAATGAATCGTTTAATGAAGTCTGGATAGATCAATATGGGGGAGGTGATTAATTGTTGCTTAAGATAGTTGAATATTTTCTGTTGATCTTCTTTCCACAGATACAGTATGTATTTGGACAACAAGTGATGAAGTGGTTTTGTAATAGTTGAGAAACCTTTGACAAATTGACAATAGTATTCTGCCAATCCTAGAAATTCTTGTAATTCTCTGAGGTTAATTGGGGCTGGAAAATCTTTAACTTTCTGGACCTTGTCCAAGTTAGGTTTGACTTTGTCTTTGCTGATTATGTGTCCTAGGAATTTCAACTCGGTTTTTTCAAAGAAACATTTCTCAGGATTGAGTTTTAATTCAGCACTACAAAGACGTTTGAAAACTTGTTAAAGATGGAGTAAATAATTATCAAACGTTTCAGAGAAGACATTGGTGTTATTGTTACAGTTTAAGAATTTAGCAAAAGAATCATAAAAATAATATAAACTATTCAATCATAATATAGCACAGTAATAATCTTAAAAAAGTAATGATTAACATAGTAGCAAATACCATCTTGCAATAGTGGCAAGCACCAGTTCACAATAGCAGTCAATACCAACTGGTAATAGCAGCAAACATCAGGTTGAAATATCAAAAAGAAAGTATTACAATGTGTTTTCTCATAGAACTACAAATATGTATATATATAGTAGCTTTAATATTGAGAAAAGTCAATCAAGTAATAAAAATCATAACTTATCAAGCAATAGATCCAATTTATCCAACAAACTCCACTTTAAAATTGTACTTTTAAATCAAAAAAAAATAAAAAAGAATATTTAAAACTGAATTATCACAATCCCAAAATAGTAAGAAACTCACTTGTATTATTTATTAAATGAAATTATTATTCATCAGCTGAATTCCTTGAAAGAATAATCCCTAATTAAGATTATTCACGTTGTTACTAATTGATAAAAGCTTATTGTGAGAATTAGGAAAAGCGCCAAAGGCCATTAACATTCTGTGTTTCTAGATTAGAGAAACACATTAGGCAATTGCAAGAATAGCCTCAGAGAAGACCCCAAACAGCGAGTAGATTTCAGCTCAGCCTCTGAGAAGGAATACATAAACACACACAACAATCAGAAATTGAGAAATAACTTATATTGTGACATTAAAGAGAAAGCCTTCAGTATAACAGTGACATTATCACACAAATAGAATTGAGGAACTCACAAGAAACTGATTGCAATTAAAATGGGATATTAGCAATTAAATATACCAAAAAAACCATCCTGTAACATTTGGTGAACCCTATAAGGAAAGAAAATCAAAAAGAAAATAATAATTAGCAATAATTCATTGCTAAAAAGAAAAAGACAAAAGTGACGACAAAAATCTCTAACCTTATTGTTCTTGAATTCTGCCGTGCTATTTACACACAAAATTAAAGTGATCTTGGATTACCAGAAGGATGTTGTCCAGCAGAATCTGCTCTTACTTATTATATCAATGCCAGAATAAATTATCATATAGGAAAAGAAGAAAAACCACATAATGCAAAACTTGGATTGTATAGAGAATTATCACAATACACTACAAAGAAAGTAGCAGTAATAGCTGCAACTATTGTCAAAATTCATTGAGAAATTGATCAATATGCCAACAAAAATTTTCCAATATCTACAGAAAATATTAGGGAATACACCAACAAAACAAAAGAAAATTTAGAAACTAATCAGAAAAGTAACCAGCAAAAACTAGGAACACCTGCTCAAACACCAAAGAAAACTGTCACTCAATCAATAAAGAAACAATGTATTTATTCACCAGAAAATAAATCATACCATTTTTCACCAGAAAATAAGATACAAATTTCATTAGGAGCTGCATCATCATTAACATCAACTTCACAAATGCCAAGAACTCCTAGTTATACTGATAAAATTAAACAACATAACTGGGGAGACATACCAATTACAGGAGGATATTTATTGCTATTCCAAAACTCTTTTTTTCAGTCAAAATTCGGAACAGAGTTTGAAAACCATGAAGAGGAGTTTGAATTAGAATCCAAAAAAGAGACCAGTGAAAAAACAATCACAAGACCAGTTATTGGAACAAGCAGCCAGTCCAGAAATCAAGAAACTCATGATCAAGAGAAAGAACCAAATATAAGAGAAGCCACCTTTAGGAATGCTCAAGGAAATATCATCCCACCTCCTCTTAGACCAATAAGCCCACCAGCAGAAAATGGCAACAAAATGACCACATCATACATCGCAAGACTAACAAATTTCTCAGGAGAGGAAGAAAAAACAGACGTGCACATGTGGCTCAGAAAAGCGCAAAAAGCCATCCAGGCAAATAACTGGAATGACCAAAAAGCAATTCAAATATTACCTTTCTTTCTGAAAGGCACAGCTGACTCGTGGTATTAAAGCCTGGAAACAAAACCCATGAGCTTCACTGAATTTAAAAATGCACTTCTGAAGTATTTTAGTGACCTAAACGCTGTAATCCAACTACAAAACGAATTCAATACTATCAAGCAAGGTACTAATGAAACTGTCATCCAATACCTTGCTCGATTCAATCAAATTTGCCATTAAATTGAAATGATTGAACAAGAATACTACACTGATCCTCAGGTTTTAAATCAGTTTATTAGAGGATTAAAAAGCAGCATTTTAGGAAGAGTATGCCCTGCCCACTCTAATTTCTTACCAGAAGCCATTACATTCACCAGAGCCCTTGAATCGGCTGAAAAAAAAGCTAATTATTGTTACCAGTAGAATTTTAGCTATTAATTAGCATGAAATTACTCTTATAATTCTTATAATTCATTAATATATTAATATTATTTCAAATTATCATTTATTATTTAATCAATTATCACATATCATGATTCAATTAAAATAATCTAATTAGTATAACAGAAAGTAGGATGATCAAATTACACAATACCCTGAACTTTGTAACATTCAAAAATTTGCCGAAATTTACAGAAATTCGCCGAAATTTATAAGAAATTCGCCGAAATTTACAGAAATTCGCCGAAATTATGAATAGTTCACCCAAATTAATCAATAGTTTAGCAAAATAACTTGTAGTTTATCAAAATGTATTTTTAGTTCACCAAAATTTAAGCAAAGAGAAAAGTACAAGTTCATAGACTAATACTACAACAAGTTGTATAAAAGAAGAGCTTTTCTCTTCTGGAAAATGTATCTTACTTTAGATTTATCTCTTAAAACCATTCCTATATACACAAAAAAAAATAAATATCCAATAATTCGAAAAAACCAAATTCTTTAATTATTGTACTTGGAAAATTCCCAAAACTCAACTAACATTTCGAAATTGATTAGCTATCTATTTCAGTAAACTGTTAGTAACTCCAGGCCTGGATAGAAAACGTTTCTCTTGACAAAATTCTATTTTTTTTACATTTTTTTTATTTTTATTTTTTTTTCTTATTACAATTATTAGGGTAGCCTACAGACAAGATTCCTGTAGAAGAGTTGACTTTCACAGCAAAGTAACTACACATTTTTAGTGAGCTTCCAGATGAGCAATTCTTGGGAAAGAGTTGACATTTACTACAACATAACTACATAAAGTAACTGGCAAGGAATTGGTCATTCTACTTATAAGCCCAGCAAGTTCAAATTATAGAAGATAATTTGAAGATAAATTCAGTTATTGGAGGTTTAACTACTTCCTAAGAACGTGAATTCACAGCAAATCAACATTACCAACATTTAAGAAAAGAGAAAAAAAACCTCTGATAACACTATAGTCAAATGGTTAACATAGTAATAGAAGAAAATAAGACAAAAACATTAAAGAAAAGAGTAATGCAATTAGAGGAGGAACTCTCTAAGAAAATAGAAAGTTATCTCATCCTGGATCCAAGAAGAAATACATACCAACCACCCCAAAGATGCAGCCAAAAAGTCAGTGACAGTCGAAATAATTGTTCATCGTGCCAGGAATTCAGAACAGAAATGTGTATCTACCATTTTTGCAAATGCGTAGGACATTTGATTAGTCAATATTGAATGCGAATGATACAGAAAGCATGCAAAAATAATTATTATGTGCCACTCCAAATGTCCAGAAACCAGTACATGTTAATACCATACCAATATTCCACCATGTATCAAAATCAAAGAACTTACCAGCAACAGTCCATGATAGCCAACCTGAATTGGCATCCCAAGCCCTGAAATCAGCCCATGTGAAACCAGAATGCATTGGTTCAGAGGAATCCAAACTGCACTGGAACCAGTCAGCAAACCAATCCAAACTACCAAAATTATCAACAAACTTACCTTAATATACCAGAAAATTTGATTATTAGAAACAATGATAATAGAAACATAAACAGAACCAAAAATTTCTCCAACAAATTGAGCCAAACAATACCACCAGCAGTTGCTACTGAAGATAGCAGCCTCACAGCTATTTTTCCTTTTGAATTAAAGAAAAACGAGACTATGTTCAGTAGAGCAGCATTGGATGAAAAATGCCCAATTACTGCTATGTATATAGAAGCCACTGTAAACAATACTCCAATCAAACTTATTTTAAATAGTGGATCCGCTAGAAGCATCATAATGCTTCAACTAGTAAACCAACTGGGTTTCAAAGTTGATCGTGCTGCAATGTCCTAAATCATAACAGCTGATAGAAGTACAAAACTGTCTCATGGCAAAATTGACTTATTCTCTTTCAAAATTAATGACATAGTAATACCTACAAAAGTATTAGTAATAGATACTACATAATATCAAGCATTAGTAAGGAATGACTGGCTAACAAAAGCCAATGCCACCTTAGACTGGACCACCCAAGAGCTTCTGATCAATTATAATGGCCACCAGGTGAGAATTCCAGCCACCTGTGGCCACTTCTAAAAACCCAGCACCAACCAAAGACCTACCTTCAAATTTGAGAAAAATCCAGTACTACCAGCTATTGAAACCTATCAGCTCTCTTGGGCTGATAACCAAAAAACAGGACTACCAGCTGTACTAACGTGGATCAGCAAAGAAAGATCCGAATAAAATCAGGTAAGTCCACAAAAAAACTACTAGCAACACAGACCAAAGCTAGAATGCTTGGTTTGCAAGAAAAAACTCTCATCTATAATAGCATGCAGCACACTGGACGAAGACCCAAGAAATCCCACCCACTACTATTGTAACTGTTGTAACAAAGAAAAATACGGTTACCCAGAAAGACATGGAAAATGGGACAAAAAACCATGCCTTGCTTGTGGAGAACCATTATCAAGAGGATATGACTGGAATGACATACCAGACAGAGGAAAAACGTGTGATGCAACTTGCCAATACACAATTCTCATTTGTGACTGGGTAAAAGGAGAAATGCTGTTCAAAGCAGCATTCAATAGAGCATTAAAAAGACTACAGTACTATTCATATGACAAGGACGAGTTGTATAACACTGCACAGACCAAAGTAAGAGAAGGAACCGCCAAAGAAATACAACATTGGAAAGAGTCAGCTGAAGTAGCCGATGAAGTTGCCAGTTACAACATGTTTGATCCAGTGGACAAATTCCAGAACTACTACCAACAATTATGCCCCATTCGACAAGAGCAAGAACAATACCTCGCCCAAATCAACACTTACTTTTGCGAAAACTGTCTTATTTTGTGCCAAAATCAGTGCTGTGAAGAGTATCAAGACAAAAGGAACTTAGAAAAAAAAATAGGAATTGAGAATCAGCAGTCTCAAAATCAATATATAAATCAACAAGACTTATTTGATGGTCCTAAGTCAGAAAAATTTGTAGCCTATACCAACCTAGAACAAGTAATCAACATCCAATACTTTGACAACAGGCACTTAGGAATAATACTCGAAAGAGCCCATCCAACTGATGCTGAATTTGATCTACATTATTCAGAAGACAAATCCACAACATTATTACACAAAAGCATCACCAAAATCAATCTGAAAATAGTGGTTGAAATTCTGCCAGGAATAATGATTCAAATTGTGTCATGATCAAGCCTCGCAAAAAAAGGAATAAGTATTCAAGGAGGAGTAATTGACTCCAAATACACTGGAAATTTGATGGTTTTGCTACAGAACAATTCAGAAAAGCCTTATACCATTGAATCTAAGAAAAAGATTGCACAAGCAATTTTCCTACCATTGGTAAAAATTGGGAAATTAGTGCTAGTGGAAAATTGTGAGGAATTGTTACAAACAACGAAAAAAACTTTTGGTTTCAGATCGACAGGAAAAAGAATTGAAACAAATTTTGCTAAAACAATAGAGGAAAAAGGCAAAGTAATTAAAACTGAGCAGTCCATTATGCTCCTACCATATGAAAAATCAGAAATAAGAATAAAAAAGACAATTAAAAAAAAAGATCTAATATTTGAGCCCTACCCAAAAATTTGCCAACAGTTTTTCATAGAACTTACTAATCTTTTTATTCCAGCTGATAAAACTCAATGGATAAAAATTCCTATTGCAAACACCACAGAAGAATCCATCTATATTCTAGAAGATACTATCATTGGATACCTCGGAACAGAACTAGAAAACGTGTCAATACCACAAGAAATTCTAAATTTCCCAGAAATTGCCCTCTATTGTGAACTTACTTCAATAAATTGGCAGCAACTGTTGGAATGTTATCAATTTATGCCAGAAAAATTGGCCAAATTAAACATTGGAACAATGGATCTTGACCAACAGTGACAATTAAAAGCATTAATTTTAAAATACTCTGATATATTTTCACGAAATGGTGAATTTAAAAGAACCAACTTGGTTCAACACCAAATCCCCACTGGAGACGCCAGACCTAAAAAACAATGCGCTTACCATGTCCCACCAATGGAGCATAATTTTATCAGAGAAGAAGTCCAAAGCATGTTGGAAAAAGAAATAATCCAACTATCAATGAGCCCATGATCCTTACTAGTTGTTTTAGTAAGAAAAAAGAATAAAAAAATTAGATTTTGCATCAACTATTGCAAACTAAACAGTAAAACAACCAAAGACTCATATCTAATACTGTTAATTAACAAAATTTTCGACATTTTTAGAGGAGCAAAATGGTTTTCTACACTTGACTTGACCAGTGGGTACTGGCAAGTAGAAATGGACCCAAAAAACAGGCATAAAACAGCATTTACAACACAAAATGGCAATTATGAGTTCAATATAATGCCATTTGGATTGACAAACACTTCTGCAACATTCCAAAGACTAATGGATGTAATTTACTCCAGAATCCTGTGGCAATCCATTGTTGTCTATTTGAATAATACAAATGTTTTCTCATTAAAATTCATGGATCATCTCCAATATTTGCAACAAGTTTTTGAGAGATTAAGACATGTTAGACTTAAACTAAATCTAGAAAAATGTTTTTTTGGGAAAAATGAGCTAGCATTTTTAGGACATGTAGTTGGAAAAGATAGAATAAAACCAGATCTATCAAAAATAGACAAAGTGAAAAATTTTTCAGTACCTCGAAATGTTTTAGAAGTTAAAAGCTTTTTAAGACTCACATCTTACTACTGCTGCTTTGTAGAAAACTTTTCAAACATCGCCAAATCTTTTAATTACCTACTATCCAAAAATGTGAAATTTGAATGGACTAAAGCACAACAAAAAGCTTTTGAGTACCTTAGACAAAAGCTCATTGAATCACCAATAATGATCTATCCAAATTTCAACAAGAAATTTATTTTGGCCACAAATGTCTCTGGAATTGGACTTGGAACCATTCTGTCACAAAAAGATGATAATAGAAGAGAACGTATAATCACTTATGTTAGCAGAAGTCTTAGTACAGTAGAGCAAAACTATGCAGTACACGAACTTGAATGCTTAGCAGTAGTCTGGAGTTGTGTTCACTTTAATACATATTTACAGTATCAACTCTTTGAGATTACCACAGATCATAGAGATTTGATCTGGTTAAATAACAAGAAAGTGCTAAAAAGAAAATACACCAGATGGTTACAAACGTTAGCACCATATGATTATATTATCAAATACAAAGAAGATACCAAAAATGCTAATGCTGACTGTTTGTCAAGAATGAAACACACATAAAAATCACCAACCCACCTGCCACAACAACAATGAACAACCACCTTTACAAAAACTTCAGCCAATACTTAGAAACACTACAAATAGATGAAAAAATGCCAGTAAAAGAGCTAATTAAACTCCAAAAATTAGCAAAACACTATTTTATCCAAAATTACATACTTTATTACCAGAATTAACAAAATCCAGATAATCTATTAAGAGTTATAAACATGGATGAAAAAGAAACCATCTTATTTAACATGCATTCAGATATTCATTCAGGCCACTTTAGAAAAACAGCAACTATCCAACATGCAACTAGCCATTACTATTGGCCAAAAATAAATTCAGACATAATCCAATACATAAAAAATTGTAATCTATGCCAATAAAGAGGAGGAGCAAAAACAATGGAATTATTAAGACCAATAAAAGTTGGACAGCCATTTGACAGAATTGGAATTAATTTAGTTGGACCCTTACCAATAACAACAAGAAACAACCATTATATTGCAGTAGCTGTGGACTATCTCACCAAATAGCCAGAAGCTAAAGCTATTAAAACAGCTGATGCTATTTCCATAGCTCAATTCGTACATGAAAACTTAATTTGCCAGTATGGATGTCCACAAGAATTGCTATCAGATCAAGGCACACACTTTGTAAACAGCACCTTAAAAGAACTTAGCCAAAAATTTGGAATCAAGTGACCACTGTCATTACTATACCACTTACAAACAAATGGATTAGTTGAAAGATTTAATTGCACATTATGCAAATCACTGGCAAAAATTAGTAATGAACATAAAAAAGAATGGGATTTGTTCATACCAGCAGTACTATTAGCATATAGAACAGTAAAACAAGATACTACACAATTCACATCATTTGAACTAGTTTATAGAAAAAAAGCCACATTATCAGTTGAACTTACTATCCCAACTTATCCAAGTGACACTATCACTAAAGCAACGTTTTAGGAAACACTACTTAGAAGAACATATGAATTAATGGGAACTTTAGAAAACAAAAGAAGAAAAGCAGCACAAAATATTGAATAATCACAAAAACAACAAAAAATAAGACATGATAACCAGTTACCAGATAATATAATTAGCTACAAAATTGGAGATAAAGTATTGTTGCATTATACAAAAATGGAAAAACAATGGAATAGAAAATTTGATTACAAATGAGATGGACCATTTTATATTCACGAAATACTTGGAAATAGAGCATACAAGCTAAGACTAGATGATAAAATATTAAGAAAAGCAGCACATAGTAACCGGCTAAAATTCTATTACAGTAAACCAGTAATAACAACAAAGACACCCAGAATTGGAACACAATTACTTTTAATTCTACCAGAACAAATTCCACGAGATTTAGAATCAATAGTTTTAATTGAACATTATTCAAAAAGATAATTAATCTTAGATCACAGCAAAAAAATGATTTAACAACTATAAAAATGCATGCAAAAGATTCCAAAATAGCAGTCAAAATTAAAACAATGATACTTATCCTAAAAAACATTAACAATATAACTCAACAATTAGTTGAAAGCTTATAACAATTAAAATCCAATCTGGAAATCACAGTTAATAGCTCCAAAATAACATACATAAAAAGAACAATAGAAAATCCAAAAACAAGAAAAAAACATAACTTTGAACCATATAATATTACCAAATATAACAACAAATTTATCAGCAAAGTTATTGAAAAATTAGAGATAACATTGGACAATACATTAATAATGGAAGAAATAAAAATAAGTGAATTAACACCAGACATATTTAGCAACTTGAAAACGAAATTTCCAATTAACTACTGTTATTATCAACTAGGAAAGTACTTGAACATACAAACATTATACTCAAAAGACTCAACTAGAGTATTTGACAAAACAACAATCCAACTATTAGAACTTTTTATTGGAAAAACCAACACTACATTCCATTCAAAAACAGTTTACAGAATTTTCAAAGCATTTAAAAACTGTCACAAACTATTGTTGGACCCAACCATGAACATAATAACAACCAACAGTATTGGACGACTTACCAACTTGCAATTTCAAGAATTACAACAACAAATTAATAACACAGTATTGAACCACTATAGTAACTTAGAATTTAATGAAGAAATTAACTTCGATTTCAATGGAGCTCAATCTTGAAAGGAGGGGATAATGTTATGGTTTAAAAATTTAGCAAAAGAATCATAAAAATAATATAAACTATTCAATCATAATATAGCACAGTAATAATCTTAAAAAGATAATGATTAACATAGTAGCAAACACCATCTCGCAATAGTGGCAAGCACCAGTTCACAATAGCAGCCAACACCAACTGGTGATAGCAGCAAACATTAGGTTGAAATATCAAAAAGAAAGTATTACAATGTGTTTTCTTGTAAAACTACAAACATGTATATATACAGTAGTTTTAATATTAAGAAAAGTTAATCAAGTAATAAAAATCATAACTTATTAAGCAATAGATCCAATTTATCCAACAAACTCTACTTTAAAATTGTACTTTTAAATTAAAAAAAAATGAAAAAGAATATTTAAAACTGAATTATCACAACCCCAAAGTAGTAAGAAACTCACTTGTATTATTTATTGAATGAAACTATTATTCATCAGCTGAATTTCTTGGAAGAATAATCTCTGATCAAGATTATTCACTTTGTTATTAATTGATAAAAGCTTTATTGTAAGAATTAGGAAAAGCGCCAAAGGCTATTAACATTTCGTGTTTCTAGATTAGAGAAACACATCAGACAATTGCAAGGATAGTCTCAGAGAAGACCTCAGACAGTGGGTAGATTTCAGCTCAGCCTCTGAGAAGGAGTACATAAACACACACAACAATCAGGAATTGAGAAATAACTTATATCACAACATTAAAGAGAAAGCCTTCAGTATAACAGTGACATTATCACACAAATAGAATTGAGAAACTCACGAGAGACTGATTGCAATTAAAATGGGATATCAGCAATTAAATATACCAAGAAAACCATTCCATAACATCATCTAGATATACTATGACCAATTTCCATAGGATTCTCTTGTATATGACATCCATGAGGTGTTAGAACATGGCAGAAACATTACAGAGTCCAAAAGGCATTACGTTAAACTCAAAGTTTCCATCTCGAGTGGTAAATGCTGTCTTTTTTTTGTCTCTGGGATTCATTTCAACTTGCCAATATTCACTAGTAAGATCTAGTAACGAGAATCATTTCTTTTTTCCTAAGTTGTCTAGAATTTCTTGGATGAGGGAAGTGGGATAGCTATCTCCTCAGGTAATGCTATTTAATTTCCAATAATCCACACAGAATTGTACCTTTCCATTCTTCTTTGTAACTAAGACTACTGGAGAAGACCAAGGACTTAAAGATTCCTTGATTAAGCCATTATCAAGCATATGTTGTACTTCTTGCTTGATTAAGTTGTTGCCTGATGGGGAAACTTGGTAAGCTTATTGTTTAATAGGTTGAGCATCTCTTGTGTCAATTTTGTGCTTCACAATGTCCATACATCCGAACTCATTTTTGCTGGCAAAAATATTGGCATACTGATTCAAAAGGATTTTAAGTTGCATTTGCTGTAGAGTATTCAGATTTCCCAGGTTTAATTTGTTGATTTCCTTGGGCATAAACAGATAACTTTCTTTTGGCAGGTTCTTTACTTGTGAGGTAATGTCACAAAACAGAAATAATTGTGCAAAATCTGGAATAGACTGGGGTTTTTCCAGATTCTGAATATTTGCAGATATTGAACTGACAAGAATTCCTTCAGGAATCTTTATGACATCCTTGGTCAGATTGTGAATGGAGATTTTGAAGTGTTTATGAGCCTTTGCTGATAGATATAAGTTAGCAATATCAGTTAGGGAACAAATTTCATGGTCAGCTTCAAATAATTAGTCTTGGTTTTTTCAATTCACTTTGAGAATATATTGTCAATAAGGAGGGATGGAAATGATGGTGTTGGTGTAGATAAGTTCTATCTAGTTACTGTTTTCCTCTGTGAAATTGACTGGTACGTTTCCTTTTCCACTTAATCCGAACTCATTGATTCTTTGGGCAGTGAGACCTAATTTTTTGTGAGTAGTAATCAGAGCTAATTGTGGTATTTTTACTAGAGGCAGGAAGATAGCTTGGGCTATTTTGTTATGTGATTCTATTTTGTAAGACTTATCTGAATTGTTCTGTAGTATTACAATGATATTTCTGGTATATCTGGCATCAATGATTCCTTCTTTTACATCAATTTTTTTTTTGCGAAGCTAGATCTAAATGCTACTTGTATCATAGTACTAACTGGAATTTCTAATGCTATTTTGAGATCTATGCTTACTAAAAAATGTGGGGCTATGACTAGGGGTGATTGTCCAGAATATTATAAATTGAAGCCAGTATTAGTATTATGTGCTTTTTCAGGGCAGATTCCCTCATTATTATTGCTATATTATTTCAATTCTAATTCTTTAGAGAGGTCGAGATATGCAAGGTACTGCTCTGTTTCAGTAGTCTTATTTGGCTCTTGAAATGGCATGTTCTTGACTATTAGCTCAGCTTCTTCCTCAGGTTTGAGTAGTTTGTCAATGAGGTATAATGTTCTTGACAGTAGGTTGAACATAAGATTACATTCATCGCAGTACTGAAAATGGCAAGAGATTAGGCAATGATCACATAATTTCATGTTTAGGTCAGCCAATCTCTGTTTTTATTCTTCTCAAATAGGGGCCAATTCTTGGTATCAATTCTGAAATGTGTCTGGGTTATCAGTAAAAAAATTTTTGATGATATAATTGGATCCATTATATTCAGGTACAAATAAATTTTTTTTGATGTCTTATATTTTGCTGTGTGTGGCACCTTTGGCTTTAGCACTTGCCATTCTCCATATTTCATGTTCATTGTGTGGGTACCTGTCCAATTGATTGAGTGTTCTTCTCCAAGCATCCTCAATCAGGGTTCCCTTTCATACCCAATCATTGATCAAGATGGTATATTGACACACTTCATCATATGTCTCTCCTCTGCCAGGTATGTTATTCTAGAATCCTTTATCTGGCAGGATCTCGCCACAGGCAAGGCATGGCATATTGTCCCATTTGCCTTGTTATTTTGGTTGCCCAAATCTTTCTACCATGCAAGATTTACAGTAGTATTTAGTGGTGGTGAGCCATTTTTTGTCATCTCTAATACATGTGCCTATCGAAAATAGCTTCTTTCCACAATTAACACAGATTAGCTTTGGAGTTTAATAAAATAGGTTTCTTTGATCACTAGTTGGATAGCTCCACAATAGAGGTTCTTTTTTAGCTCTTTTTTTTCCTTTTTCTTCCCAGGTTGGTGGTGGTGGTAACTCCGTTCAGAAGTTATCTGCCCAAGAAACTTGGTATGTCTCTATTATTGGTGGGGGGTTTGTTTCTTCGAATTCTATTAATGGCTGCTCAGAGTTTTAGATTTTGAAATGTCCACATGTAGCCGGTGTTACAGTTTAAGAATTTAGCAAAAAGAATCATAAAAATAATACAAACTATTCAATCATAATATAGCACAGTAATAATCTTAGAAAGGTAATGATTAACATAGTAGCAAACACCATCTCGCGATAGTGGCAAGTACCAGTTCACAATAGCAGCCAACACCAACTGGTAATAGCAGCAAACACCAGGTTGAAATATCAAAAAGAAAGTATTTTCTCATAGAACTACAAACATGTATATATACAGTAGTTTTAATATTGGGAAATAATTAATCAAGTAATAAAAATCATAACTTATCAAGCAATAGATCCAATTTTATCCAACAAACTCCACTTTAAATCATACTTTCAAATTAAATATCCCAAGAAACCTTTAAAATCAAAAAGAAA
>JAAOMT010000283.1:45828-63721 GCA_016748015.1 Geosiphon pyriformis
AAGAAAAAATACATACCAACCACCCCAAAGACGCAGCCAGGAAGTCAGTGACAGTCGAAATAATTGCTCGTCGTGCCAGGAATTCAGAACAAAAACACACGCCTGCCATTTTTGCAAACGCATAGGACATTTGATTAGTCAATGTCGAACGCGAATGATGCAAGAAGCACGCGAAAATAATTACTATGCACCACCCCAAATGCCCAGAAACCAGTACATGCCAATACCACGCCAATATTCCACCACGTATCAAAATCAAGGAGCTTACCAGCAACAGCCCATGATAGCCAACCCGAATTGGTGTCCTGAGGCCCGAAATCAGCCCATGTGGAACCAGAACGCGTTGGTCCAGAGGAATCCAAACCGCGCCGGAACCAATCAGCAAACCAATCCAAACTACCAAAATTATCAACAAACTTACCTTAATATACTGGAAAACCTGATCATCGGAAACAATGATGGTAGAAACATAAACAGAACCAAGAATTCCTCCAAATTGAGCCAGACAATACCACCAGCAGTTGCCACCGAAAATAGCAGCCTTGCAGCTATTTTTCCTTTTGAATTAGAGGAAAACGAGACTATGTTCAGTGGAGCAGCATTGGATGAAAAATGCCCAATCACTGCTATGTATACGGAAGCCACTGTAAACAATACCCCAATCAAACTTATCTTAGACAGCGGATCCACTGGAAGCATCGTAATGCTTCAACTAGTAAACCAACTGGGTTTCAAAGTTGATTGTGCTGCGACGTCCCAAATCATAACAGCTGATGGAAGTACAAAGCTGCCTCATGGCGAAATCGACTCATTCCCTTTCGAAATTAACGGCATAGTAATACCTACAAAAGTATTAGTAATGGACACTACACAATATCAAGTGTTAGTAGGGAATAACTGGCTAACAAAAACCAATGCCACCCTAGACTGGACCACCCAAGAGCTTCTGATTAATTATAATGGCCACCAGGCCAAAATTCCAGCCACCTGTGGCCACTTCCAAAAACCCAGCGCCAACCAAAAACCTACCTTCGAATTTGAGAAAAATCCAGCACTACCAGCCATCGAAACCTATCAGCTCTTTTGGGCTGATGACCAAAGAACAGGACTACCAGCCATACCAACGTGGACCAGCGAAGAAAGATCTGAATGGAACCAGGTAAGTTAATGAAGAAACCACCAGCGATGCAGACCAAAGCTAGAATGCTCGGTTTGCAAGAAGAAACTCTTGTCTATGACTGTGTGCAGCGCACTGGACGAAGACCCAAGAAACCCCACCCACTACTATTGTAACTGTTGTAACAAAGAAAAATACGGTTACCCAGAAAGACATGGAAAATGGGACGAGGAACCGTGCCTCGCTTGTGGAGAACCGTTACCAAGAGGGTGCGACTGGAATGACTTACCAGGCAGAGGAGGAACATGTGATGCAACTTGCCAATACATGATTCTCATCTGTGACTGGGTAAAAGGAGGAACGCCGTTCGAAGCAGTGTTCAACAGAGCGTTAAAAAGACTACAGCACTACCCACACGACGAGAACGAGTTGTACAACACCGCACAAGCCAAAGTAAGAGGAGGAACCGCCGAAGAAATACGACGTTGGAAAGAGTCAGCCGAAGTAGCCAACGAAATCACCAGCTACAACATGTTCGACCCAGTAGACGAATTCCAGGACTACTACCAACAACTATGCCCCACTCGACAAGAGCAAGAACAATACCTCGCCCAAATTAACACTTACCTCTGCGAAAACTGTCTCATCCCGTGCCAAAGTCAGTGCTGTGAAGAGTGTCAAGACGAAAGGAACTTAGAAAGAAAAATGGAAATTGAGAATCAGCAGTCTCAAAATCAATCAATAAATCAACAAGACTCACCTGACGGTCCCAAGTCAGAAAAATTTATAGCCTATACCGATCTAGAACAGGTAACCGACATCCGATACTTCAACAATAGACACTTAGGAATAATACCTGAAAGAGCCCATCCAACTGACGCCAGATTTGATCTACGTTATCTGGAAGACCAATCCACAACGTTACCACCCAGGAGCATCACCAAAATCGACCTAAAAATAGCGGTTGAAATTCCGCCAGGAATAATGGTTCAAATGGCATCGCAATCAAGCCTCGCAAAAAAAGGAATAAGCGTTCAAAGAGGAGTAATTGACTCCGGATACACTGGAAATTTGATGGTTTTGCTACAGAACAATTCAGAAAAGCCTTATACTATTGAATCTAAGGAAAAGATTGCACAAGCAATTTTCCTACCATTGGTAAAAATTGGGAAATTCATGTCAGTGAAAAATCATGAGGAATTATCACAAACAACGAGAGGAACTTTTGGTTTCGGATCGACAGGAAAAGGAATTGAAGCGAATTTTGCTGAAACAATAGAGGAAAAAAGCGAAGTAATTAAAAATGAGCGGTCCATCATGCTCCTACCATATGGAAAATCAGAAATAAGAATAAAAAGGACAATTAAAGAAAAAGACCTAATATTTGAGCCCTACCCAGAAACTTGCCAACAGTTTCTCATAGGACTTACTAACCTTTTTATTCCAGCTAATAAAGCTCAATGGATAAAAATTCCTATCGCAAACACCACAGAAGAACCCGTCTACATTCCAGAAGATACCATCATTGGATACCTCGGAACGGAGCTAGAAAATGCGTCAACACCACAAGAAATTCTAAATTTCCCAGAAATTGCCCTCTACTGTGAACTTACTTCAATAAATTGGTAACAACCGGTAGAATGCTATCAATTTACGCCAGTAGAATTGGCCAAATTAAACATTGAAACAATGGATCCTGACCAACAGCGACAATTAAAAGCATTAATTTTAAAATACTCTGATATATTTTCAAGAAATGGCAAATTTGAAAGAACCAACTTGGTTTAACACCAAATCCCCACTGGAGATGCCAGACCTGAAAAACAACACGCTTACCGTGTTCCACCAATGGAGCATAATTTTATCAGAGAAGAAGTCCAAAGCATGTTAGAAAAAGGAATAATACAACCATCAATGAGCCCATGGTCTTCACCAGTTGTTTTAGTAAGAAAAAAGAACGGAAAAATTAGATTTTGCGTCGACTATCGCAAACTAAACAGCAAAACAACCAAAGACTCATACCCAATACCGTTAATTGATGAAATCTTTGACATTTTTGGAGGAGCAAAATGGTTTTCTACACTGGACTTGACCAGTGGGTACTGGCAAGTGGAAATGGACCCAAAGGACAGGCATAAAACAGCATTCACAACACAAAATGGCAATTATGAGTTCAATGTAATGCCATTTGGATTAACAAACGCTCCCGCGACATTCCAAAGACTAATGGACGTAATTTACTCTGAAATCCTGTGGCAATCCGTTGTTGTCTACTTGGATAATACAAATGTTTTCTCGTCAAAATTCATAGATCATCTCCAACATTTACAACAAGTTTTTGAGAGATTGAGACACGCTGGACTTAAACTAAATCTAGAAAAATGTTTCTTTGGGAAAAATGAGCTAGCATTTTTAGGACATGTAGTTGGAAAAAATGGAATAAAACCAGATCCATCAAAAATAGACAAAGTGAAAAATTTTCCAGTACCTCGAAACGTCTCAGAAGTTAGAAGCTTTTTAGGACTCGCATCTTACTACCGCCGCTTTGTAGAAAACTTTTCAAACATCGCCAAACCCCTTAATTACCTACTATCTAAAAATGTGAAGTTTGAATGGACTGAAGCACAACAAAAAGCTTTTGAGTACCTTAGACAAAAGCTCATTGAATCACCAATAATGATCTATCCGAATTTCAACAAGAAATTCATTTTGGCCACAGATGCCTCTGGAACTGGACTTGGAGCCATTCTGTCACAAAAAAATGATAATGGAAAAGAACGTGTAATCGCTTATGCCAGCAGAAGTCTCAGTACGGCAGAACAAAACTACGCAGCACATGAACTTGAATGCTTAGCAGTAGTCTGGAGTTGTGTTCACTTTGACACATATTTACGGTACCAACCTTTTGAGATTACAACAGATCATAGAGGTCTGGTCTGGTTAAATAACAAGAAAGCACTAAAAAGAAAATATGCCAAATGGTCACAAACGTTAGCATCATACGATTATATTATCAAATACAAAGAAGGTACCAAAAATGCTAATGCCGACTGTTTGTCAAGAATGAGACACACATAAAAATCACCAACCCACCCACCACAACAACAATGAACAATCACCTTTACAAAAACCTCAGCCAATACTTGGAAACACTACAAATAGACGAAGAAATGCCAGTAAAAGAACTAATTAAACTCCAAAAATTAGCAAAACACTATTTCATCCAAAATTACATACTTTATTACCAGAATTAACAAAATCCAGATAATCCATTAAGAGTTATAACCACGGATGAAAAAGAAACTATCTTATTTAACATGCACTCAGATATTCATTCAGGCCACTTTGAAAAAACAGCAACCATCCAACATGCAACTAGCCGTTACTATTGGCCAAAAATGAGCTCAGACATAATCCAATACATAAGAAATTGTGACCCATGCCAATGAAAAGGAGGAGCAAAAACAACGGAATTATTAAGACCAATAAAAGTTGGACAGCCATTTGACAGAATCGGAATTGATTTAGTTGGACCCTTACCAATAACAACAAGAAACAACCGTTATATTGCAGTAGCCATGGACTATCTCACCAAATGGCCAGAAGCTAGAGCTATTAAAACAGCTGATGCTATTTCCGTAGCTCAATTCGTACATGAAGACTTAATTTGCTGACATAGATGTCCACAAGAATTGCTACCAAATCAAGGCACACACTTTGTAAACAGCACCTTAAAAGAACTTAGCCAAAAATTTGGAATCAAACAACCACTGTCATCACCATACCACTCTCAAACAAATGGATTAGTTGAAAGATTTAATTGCACATTATGCAAATCACTGGCGAAAATTAGTAACGAACATGAAAAAGAATGGGATTTGTTCATACCAGCAGTACTATTAGCATATAGAACAGTAAAACAAGATACTACACAATTCACACCGTTTGAACTAGTTTATGGAAGAAAAGCCACATTACCCGTTGAACTTACTATCTCAACTTATCCGAGTAACACTATCACGGAAGCAACATTCCAGGAAACACTACTTAGAAAAACATATGAATTAATGGGAACTTTAGAAAACAAAAGAAGAAAAGCAGCACAAAATATTGAACAATCACAAGAACAACAAAAAGTGAGACATGATAACCAGTTACCAGATAATATAATTAGCTACAAAAT
The DNA here is from genome assembly GCA_016748015.1 of Geosiphon pyriformis. Taxonomy (NCBI): domain Eukaryota; kingdom Fungi; phylum Glomeromycota; class Glomeromycetes; order Archaeosporales; family Geosiphonaceae; genus Geosiphon; species Geosiphon pyriformis. Next base: position 51,129 of record JAAOMT010000283.1, read on the forward strand.
TGGAGATAAAGTATTGTTGCATCGTACAAAAATGGAAAAACGGAGTGGAAAATTTGATCACAAGTGGGATGGACCATTTTATATTCACGAAATACTTGGAAATGGAGCATACAAGCTAAGACTAGATGATAAAATATTAAGAAAAGCAGCACATGGTAACCGGCTGAAATTCTATTACAGTAAACCAGTAATAACAACAAAAACACCCAGAATTGGTACACAATTACCTTTAATTCTACCAGAACAAATTCCACAAGATTTAGAACCAATAGTTTTAATTGAACATTATTCGAAAAAATAATTAATCTTAGATCACAGCAAAAATGATTTAACAACCATAAAAACGCATGCAAAAGATTTCAAAATAACATTCAAAATTAAAACAATGATACTTATTCCAGAAAACATCAACAATATAACTCAACAATTAGTTGAAAGCTTACAACAATTAAAATCCGATCTAGAAATCACAGTTAATAGCTCCAAAATAACATACATAAAAAGAACAATAGAAAATCCAAAAACAAGAAAAGAACATAATTTCGAACTATATAATATTGCCAAATATAACAACAAATTTATTAGCAAAGTTATTGAAAAATTAGAGATAGCATTGGGCAATACATTAATAATGGAAGAAATAGAAATAAGTGAATTAACACCAGACACATTTAGCAACTTGAAAACGAAATTCCCAATTAATTACTGTTATTATTAACTAGGAAAGCACTTGAACATACAAACATTATACTCAAAAGACTCAACTAGAGTGTTTGACAAAACAACTATCCAACTATTAGAACCTTTCATTGGAAAAACCAACACTACATTCTATTCAAAAACAGTTTACAGAATTTTCAAAGCATTTGAAAACTGTCACAAATTATTGTTTGAACATAATAACAACCAACAGTATTGGACGACTTACCAACTCGCAATTTCAAGAATTACAACAACAAATTAATAACACAGTATTGAATCACTATAGTAACTTAGAATTTAATGAAAAAATTAACTTCAATTTTGATGGAGCTCAATCTTGAAAGGAGAGGATAATGTTACAGTTTAAGAATTTAGCAAAAAGAATCATAAAAATAATACAAACTATTCAATCATAATATAGCACAGTAATAATCTTAGAAAGGTAATGATTAACATAGTAGCAAACACCATCTCGCAATAGTGGCAAGCACCAGTTCACAATAGCAGCCAACACCAACTGGTGATAGCAGCAAACACCAGGTTGAAATATCAAAAAGAAAGTATTTTCTCATAGAACTACAAACATGTATATATACAGTAGTTTTAATATTGGGAAATAATCAATCAAGTAATAAAAATCATAACTTATCAAGCAATAGATCCAATTTTATCCAACAAACTCCACTTTAAATCATACTTTCAAATTAAATATCCCAAGAAACCTTTAAAATCAAAAAGAAATGAAAAAGAATATTTAAAACTGAACTATCACAACCCAAAGTATTAAGAAACTTACTTGTATTATTTATTGAATGAAACTATCATTCATCAACTGAATCCCTTGGAAGAATAATCCTTGATCAAGATTATTCACGTTGTTATTAATTGATAAAAGCTTTATTGTGAGAATTAGAAAAGCACTAAAGACCATTAACATTCTGTGTTTCTAGATTAGAGAAACACATCAGGCAATTGCAAGGATAGCCTCAGAGAAGACCCCAGACAGTGGGTAGATTTCAGTTCAGCCTCTGAGAAGGAGTACATAAACACACACAACAATCAAGAATTAAAGAATAACTTACATTGCGACAGTAAAAAGAAAGCCTTCAGTGTAACAGTGACATTATCACACAAATAGAATTGAGGAACTCATGAAAGACTGATTGCAATTAAAGCGAGATATCAGCAATTAAATATAACAAGAAAACCATTCCATAACACCGGCACTTATGCGTGTTGTCTGTTAAAGGTGATTTGTAATTCCTGCATATTCCAGTTAAGAGTAGTATTGGCTTTGGCTAGCCAATTATTTCTGACAAGAGCTTAGTATTAAGTGGCTTCCATGACTAATACTTTGGTCGGAATTTGAATTCCATTTATTTTAAAGAGGAAGTTGTTAATCTCTCTTATTGGGGTTTTAATGTTTCCGTCAGTGGTAATTATTTTAGCTGTAGCAGCACAATCTACTCAGCAACCTAGTTGATCCATGAATTGTTTAATGATTATACTACCTGCAAATCTACTATCAAGAATTAGCTTAATATCTAAATTTCTGACTCTAGCATTGGCGTACATAGCCATTATTGGTTTGTCCGGGTTGATGGTGGCTCCACTAAAAAGGTTGGTTGTTTTCAGGCTGTTGATGTTAAAAGAAAATATAGCAGCAAGGATCATGTCTTCCATAATAGTGGTTAACCAAAAACAGGAATATTGCCTATGCTATTTTTTTATTTGGCTTAATAATATAGGTCTTTTCTAAGTTATTTTGTAATATTGCAATAATATTTCCTACATATTTTGCATTAATTATTTCTCTTTTGATGTTGATTCTTTTTTTCCTTAAACTATTCCTAGATGCTAATTGAACCATGATTATTGGTGGGATTTTTAAGACTATTTTCAGATTAATACAGGTGCATGAATGTAATTCCAATTTTATGGTTTCTTTTTCAGGATATCTCAAATCAAACTCTGTATCAGTATTATGTGTATGTTCAAGCATAATATCTTCATTATTATCACTAAACCATTTAAGTTCCTGTTTTTTAGAGAAATCAGGAAGCATGATATATTGTTTTGAGTTTGAATTGGAGTCTGAATTGTTGTTATTTTCATTGCCATTTTGAATAGAGCTGGAATCATTATTTTTGTCATCATTATTGTTGGAGTTTAAATTGAAATTGAATATCAATTTCAATTCTGATGCATAATTGCTGATTGGTTTTTTTTTGGGATTGTGTAGATCATGCATGGTAATAGATTGTAGTTAAAATCACACTCATTACAATATTGAAAGTCACATAGAATTAAACAGTAGTTACATAATTGGGTGTTTATTTCTTCTAAGCACTGTTCTTGCTCTTTTTTTGTTGGTGCCAGATTCTGGTAATGCTTGTGGAATTTTTCTGGACTAGCTTTGATGTTAAGGAAAGTGTTTAGTTAGAAATAAAGAAAGTTTTAACTGGCTCTGATGGATTATTTTTAACCTCCAATATTTTGCTAAGTGAAGTGCTTTCGACTTTGGCACTTAATATTCTCTAGATTTTGTCTTTATTATGTAAATAGCCATTTAGATATGTCAAAACACAGTTCCATGTGGCATTAAAAAGTGTTCTACAACTGACTCAATTGCTAATAAGAATTGTGTATTGGCATGAAGTATTGCACATTCCTCTTCAACCAGAAATGTTGTTCCACATTTTTTTGTTAAATAACTGTTCTCTACAAGCAAAACATGGTTTGTTGTCCTACTTGTTTTGTCATTTGGGATATCCATAGCATTCTCTGTAACATAATTTACAGTAGTAATAAGAAGTATCTAATAGTTTTTGTTAAGTGCAATCTATGCTTCCATAGAGAACAGCTTTTTCTTGTAGTTCTTGTATTTGAGTGATATATATAATGGCTCTTTTATGGTTTTATGTGGGTATAATTTTTTCCAGCCACTAGTTATCTTCTCTGTAACCATGGTTTTTTTAGGTTTATTCTTTTCTTTCCCTTTTTTTCTTCAAATTCAATTAGTGGTGCTGGCATTGTTGTGAGTTTAAAGTGGCCACAGGTGGCTGGTATTTGTGTATACTGACTGTTTTGGCTGAGTTGCAATTCTTGGGTGGTCTAATCAAGTACAGCATTGGTTTTAACTAGCCAGTCATTATCAATTAGTGCTTAATATTGTGTAGCTTCTATTACTAAGACTTTAATTGGTATTATGATGCTATTAACTTTAAAGGAGAAGTCATTAATCTTATCAATTGGAGTTTTTGTCACTTTATCAGTGGTGATTATTCAGGCATTGGCAGTACAATTAACTTGACAACCTAATTGGTTCATGAATTGTTATGTGATGATGCTGTCTGCTGAACTGCTATTTAAAATAAGTTTAATAAAATAGCCATCAATTGTGGCATCAGTATATATTGCTGTAATAGATTTAATATTAAAAACAGCTCCACTAAATAATAGAACCAATGTGGTTTCCTCAAGCTTAAAAAAGAATATGTTGACAAGTGTTTTGTCTTTGGTACTGGTTGCTGGTAGAATATTGTTAATAAGTGGTTGCTGTAGTTTGTATTCTGAGTTGTTGAATTGCATGTCTTCTGGAATTACTAGGAGACTTAAATAGTTATGAGAATTTGGGTTTTGAGAGTAACCAGTTTCTGAACTCCACTGTTGTAATCCTAATGGTTGGTTAAAAGAGCTGGAGATTGGTTAATGAACAATTATTACTGATCTCCAGTTTTAAGTAACTTTTGATTTGAGATTTCCTAATTTATCTGAGCTGAGTTTAGTGGCAGTAATAGAATTGCTGGTGTTTGATAAATTATTGGTGACTGCAATAGTTAATAAATTATGAGTGATACCAATTAATAAATTGACTGTGTCACTTGTACATAATGTGGTTGAGTTTGGTATTGTTTGTGTGTTTAATAATTGCCATAATTCTGAGTTGAAAATTGGTGATTGGAATTTTAATACTGATTTCCCAATTATTGGTTGCTTATTCTTTTGTGACATTTGAATTGCAGATGTTCTTGTTTATCATAATAGTAGCAGATATGCATTTCTTGCTGCCACAATGGTCATGTTGATGCTGGATGCGACTAATTCTGGTGCTAATTGATAGTTCTAAAATTGTTGCAATGTTGAGTAATTAATATATTGCTTAATTGTTGTTAGCTAAGTACCTCTCTAGTTTTTGATTAATTGAATCACTAAATTGTTTCAATTTGGAATCCAATTCAGATGATTTATTTATTACTAGATTTACAGCTTGGACATAGTTAGCTTCTAATTCAGTAGCTTCAAAATCTTTGGTGTAAGTAACTGCTGCTTGAAGATTGGCTAGATATAGTAGACATATGCATTGCAGGATGCTGCTGCATAATCCATAAATGAACTGATTCAAAATCTGGGTTACTGTAAAATAATTGGTGTTAATGGCTTGAATTTGACAAAGATTCTTGTAAAAGCATTTCAAGTAAGTGGTAACTGCTTTAGCGTTTCCTTGTTTAATAGTGGTAAATATATTAACTAAACAGTTAATGCTATTATTGTTGCTAAAATATCTTAGGAATTTCTGTTTGAATGCATTGAAAATTTAAAGTTTCTGGGCCAAATTCTAATATCAAGAATTGGCAATATCTTGGAGAAAATAAGAAATGGCTTGTAATGCTCTGGTATTGTTTCATCTGTTGGCTGCAATGGTTTTTTTCACATTGTTAAGCCATACTTAGACATTATCCTTTTTGCCGATAAATTTTTCTATTTTGGCAATTAAAGCATAAGTTATTGGTTGTTGCTGTAGTGGTTGTTGAAGTGATTGTTGTGGTTGTTGTTGAGGTGGTACTTGTGGCTGTTGAATTGGTTTGGCAATTGGTTCAATTGGTGGCTAATTGATTATGATTGTTGGAGGTAAGTGTTGTTAATTAATTATGTTAGGATTTAAATTGTTCTGATTTCTCTAAGTTCGAATATTCAGAGTTTTAATTTTCAGGTTTTCTGAAATTGGGTTTTGATAATTAAATTCTCAATTTTCATCTTCTTTTTCTTCTGATTCCATCACTTCTCAAGAACTCATAACTTCGAAATCTGGTTGAGGTGGTAGTAATTGAAATCTTAATGGCATTGGTGATCACAATTTAAATTCTTCAAAATAATTGTCATAGGTTCCTAACAACTCTGCTTTCTTTTGTTTACTTTGAAATAGAAGTTGGACTAATAATGATTTTGCATTTGAGATAGACATGTCTGGTAATGAAATGTTGATGGCATTTTTAAGTGTATAATGATATAATAGATTGGTTGGTAATTCTACTCTTGTTTTTTTCCAAGTAAATGGTTGTATTTTTTGAGATGTTACTGCTGGTGTTTGTAATTTTTCTTTGTCTTTGTTTGGATAAGTAATTGAATATTTTTGTTGGGTGTGAATTTCAATTTCTCTGTTGATTTCAGTAAAGATTGCTGTGAAATTATGATTGGCTGGTAGGCTGGTATTTTGAATTAATTCATTGTAAAAATTTTCTTTTGCTGAATTGGTTTTTATTAATACTTCTAACAAATATGAGATTCTCTTATTAATATAGAAATTAAAGACTAATTCTGCTAATAAGTGGTTATTGGTTAATCTTAAATGTTGACAGTAGTGTTAAAATAAGGATTTGGCAAATTCTAAATGGTTTGTCTGGTTCTGCTACTTTTGGATGATTGTTGTAGGTGCTGGTTCTCTGTAAAATTATACTTCACAAAGAGCACCAAATGTTACAGATGATTATTTGGAGTCTCAAATCAAATAACAAACCTGTAACTTGGTGCTCAATAACTAATATAGTTGATGATATTTGAAGGTTTTAATGATCTGAAGGTTTTGGATTGGAGTTTTTTATATAATGGACAGAAATTCAGTTGTTGTTTCAATAGTCTTTCAGAATCACAATTTCATCAAATTTTTTTCTTAATGTGATGACCAGTAATCTGACAGCAATACTCTTTTAATAAGCTATTCTTAAATTCTTAAACTTTATACCCTTCTTTTGGAATCTTTTACCAGGCTATTCTTGATGTTAATTATTCAGTACTTAATCTTTTAATTAATTAGTAAACAACAAAAAATAATAAAAAAAATAAAAAAAAATAAAAGAGAATAAAGAAATAAGCCAAAGCAATAAATATTAGTATTCTGTCAATAGCCATGATTAAGAGCTATTGTTCTAGCATGATTAAGTATCAGTTATTATTAACATAAAATGTTAAGAGTGAAGAATGAATTGATATAGCAAATAATTATTTATTGATATTTGTAATGGAAAGGTTGTTTAGATAAAAATCTAAACTGAAAAATCTGTCTTTTCTATTTTTAACACTACCACTATATATACATAATTGAGATTTCTTAATTTCTTAATTTTTTACACCAGGAATCCTGAAATTTCTGAAATTCTGCAATTCCTTTGAGAAGATTTTGGAATTTTGAAATCCTGTAATTCCTCATATTAAAATTCTGAAATTCCTGGAATCTTGCAATTCCTTTAAGAGAAATTCTGGAATTCCACATTTACTATATCTACTTTATATATTAATATACTTCTTATATATTCTATGAATAATACTGTGAATTCGAATTCACTAATTCTTTTAGCTATAATCCTTAATTTTTCCCTGTTTCCTATTGATACTAATTGAGCTATTTTAACCAGAAGCAGAAATATTGCCTGTGCTATTTTTTTATTTGGCTCTATAATATAGGCCTTTTTTGAATCATTTTGTAGCATTGCAATAATATTTTCCACATATTCTGTATTAATTATTCCTTTTTTAATATTAATTTCTTTTTTCATTAAGCTATTCCTAAATACTAGTTGAACTATTGTTATTGCTAGAATTTTTAAGGCTATTTTCAGATCAATATATGTGCACAAATATGGTTCCAATTTTATGGCTTTTTTTCCTGGATATCTCAAATTAAACTTTGCATTAGTATTATGCATATATTTAAGCATAATATCTTCATTATTATTACTGAATCATTTAAGTTCTTAGTGAAATCAGAAAGTACAATATATTATTCTGGGTTTGAATTAGAGTCCAAATTGTTGTTATTTTCATTGCCATTTTAAATGGAGCTGGAACCATTGTTTTTGTTATCATTATTGTTAAAGTTTGAATTGGGATTAAATGTTGATTCTAATTCTAATGTACAGCTGCTGATTGGTTCTTTTTCTTCTGGAATCATGTAGATTATGCATGATGGTGGATTGTAAATAAGATCACACTTATTACAATATTGAAAGTTACATGAAATCAAACAGTGATCACATAGTCAAATGTTGATTTCTTTCAAGTATTGTTTCTGCTCTTCTTTTGTAGGTGCTAAGTTTTGGTAGTGTTTATGGAATTTTTTTGGGCCAGTTTTTATATCAATGAAAGCATTGGGGTTGGGGATAAGAACAATGTCAACTGGTTCTAAAGAATTGTTTTTTATTTCCAATATTTTGTTGATCATAGTACCTTTAACTTTGGCAATGACCATTTTTCAAATTTTGTTTTTGTCGTGTGAGTAACTGTCTAAGCAAGAGATTGCTTAATGCCAGGTAACAGTTATGAGTATTTTATAACTCACCCAGTTACTTATAAGGATGATATACTAATACAAAGTGTCATATGTTTCTTTTCAGCCAGGAATGTTATTCTATATTTTTTCATCAAGTAGTTGTTCGCTGCAAGCAAGACATGGTTCATTGTTCCACTTGTCTTGGCATTTTTGAATAACCATAGCATTTATAGTAATATGGTTTACAGTAGTAATGAATTTACATTTAGTAATCTTTGTTGAATACAACCCAAACTTTTATAAAAGACAGTTTTTTTTTGCAGTTTTTACATTATAGAAGTATATAAGGTGGTTCTGGTCTATTGTTGATTGAGTATGATCTTTTCCAACTGCTGTTTATTTTTTCAGTGGCTGTTGTTTCTTCAGGTATGTTTTCTTCCTTTTCCTTTTTTTTGTCATCCTAAGAGAATATCAATAGTAGTTTGTTGTGATTATTGTTGGTCTATAAAACTTAATAGGCTTTTTAAATAGGTTTTTTTTCTTTATTATTAAACTTGATGAGTAATGTTAATGTGTTGGTGGTCTTGAAGTAATCACACATTGCTGGTACTCACATGTGTTGCCCATTTTAACTAAGTTAGAGTTTTTGAATGGTCCAATTAAGAACAGCATTAGTTTTTAAGAGCCAGTTATTTCCCATTAGTGCTTGGTACTGGGTGGCTTCTATCATTAAAACTTTGATGGAAGTAATAATATTATTGACTTTGAATGAGAAGTCATTGATTTCACTTATTGAAGTTTTTGTAGTTCCATCAGCCATAATAATTCTAGTGCTGACAGCACAATTAACTTGGTAACCTAATTGGTCCATAAGTTGTTAGGTTATGATACTGCTTGTTGACCCACTATTAAAGATGAGTTTTATAGATTAGTTATTGACTTTGGTATTAGTATACATAACAGTAATGGGTTTAGTGTTAAGAGCAGCTCCACTAAATAATGGAACTGATGTGGTTTTCTCAAGCTTAAAAGAGAATATAGTGACAAGTGTTTTGTCTTCAGTACTGGTTGCTGGTGAAATATTGCTGATAAGTGGTTGCTGTGGATTGAGTTCTGGGTTGTTGAGTTGAGTATCTTCTGAAATCACCAGGAGACTTAAATAATTCTGGATATTTGGGTTTTAAGAATAACCAGTTTCTAAACTCCACTGTCATAATCCTAATGGTTGGTTGGAAGAACTGGGAATTGGTTGATGGACAACTATTACTAATTTCCAGTTTTGGGTAACCCTTGATCTGGAATTTCTTGTTGTTATCTGAGCTGAGTTTAGTGGTAATATTAAAATTGCTGATGTCTGATAAATTATTTGTGACTGTAGTAGTTAATAAATAATAAGTGTTTCCAGTTAATAAACTGGAATTTGATAAATTGGCTGCATTATCTAAGGGTAATGAGCTGATATTAGTATTGTTTGTGTAATGAATTGTTAGCATAGTTTGCAATTTGAAATCTGTGATCAGGGTTTTGGTATTAATTTTCTGATTGTGGATTACTATAAAATCAGCAGTTGGCTCTTAGATAACCTAATTTACCATAGTTGTAGTATATACATATTTTTTGTTGTCATAGCTGATTGGATGATAATAAGGAATATAACTGATTTTGGAAACAATTCATGTTTTCTAGATTATTGCATTATTGTGGAGGTTGATAAATTGCTTAATTGTTAGTTAAGTATCTCTTAATTTTCTGGTTGATGAAATCACTAAATTGTTTCAATTTGGAATTCAAGTCAGATAATCTGTTTATTACTAGATTGATGGCTTGGGCATAGTTAGCTTTGAGTTTAGCTGCTTCAAAATCTTTGGCATAAGTAACTGCTGCTTGAAAATCTGCTAAGTGTAATGAACATATTAAAGAATATTACTGTACAAGCCTCTAATAAATTAATTTAAAATTTGTGGCACTGTAAAATAATTGGCTTGTATTGCCTGAATTTGGCACAAATTTCTGTGAAAGCATCCTAAATAAATAGTAACTGCTTTAGTTTCTCCTTGCTTGATGGTGGTGAAAATATTGGCTAAGCAATTAATACTATTATTGTTGCTAAAATATTATAAGAACTCAAGCTTAAATGTGTTGAAATCTTGGGGTTTGTTGGCCAAGCTTTGATATCATGAGTTAGCAGTATTCTGGAAAAAGTATGAGATGGCTTGGAGTGATCTGGCGTCATTTCATTCATTGGCTGCAATGGCTTTTTTCATATTATTTAGTCATACTTGTATGTCATTTTCTTTGCCAGTGAATTTTTTGATTTTGGTAATTGGTACATATGCCATTGGTTGTTGTTATGATAGTTGTTAAAGTGGTTGTTGCAGTTGTTGTTAAGATAATATTTGTGGCTGTTGAATTGGTTCAGCAATTAATTCAATTGGTGGCTGATTAATTATGATTACTGAAAGTAAGTGTTGCTGATTAATGATGTTAGAATTTGGATTGTTCTAATTTTTTTGAGTTTGAATATTTGAAGTTTTAACTTCTGGGTTTTCTACAATCAGGTTTTGGTAATTAAATTTCTGATTGTCATCTTTTTTTTCTTCCAATTCTGTTACTTTCTAAAGACTTATGGTTTTGAAATCTGGTTGAAGTGGCAGTAATCAAAATCCTGATAACATTGGCAATCAGAATTTAAATCTTTTAAAATACCTGCCATATATTCCTAATAGATTGGCTTTTGATTGTTTACTTTAGAATCGTATTTAGACCACTGGTGTTTTCACATTTGATGTAGATGTGCCTGCTGATAAAATGTTTATGGCACTTTCAAGTGTATAGTAGTATAATAAATTGGTTGGTGATTCAAATTTTGTTTTCTTTCAAATGAGTGATTGTATTCTTTAAAGTGTTACTATTGGTATTTATAGTTTTTCTTTGCTTTTGTTTGCATAGGTAATTGGTTATCTTTGTTGAATGTGATTTTTAATTTTCTTATTGATTTCAGTGAAGATTGCCATGAAGTTATAATTTACTGGTAAACTGGTATTTTGGATTAATTTGTTGTAAAAATTTCCTCTTGCTGAGTTAGTTTTTACTAGTACTCCTAACAAATATAAAATTTTTTTATTGACATAGAAATTGAAAACTGATTTTGCTGATAAATAATTGTTGGTTAATTCCAAGTGTTGACAATGGTGTTGAAATAAAAATTTGGTGAATTCTAAATAGTTTGTCTCTATTTTTTCTGGTTCTGCTACTTTTGGATGATTGTGTGTTAGTGTTGGTTCTCTGTAGAATTATACCTTATAGGGAGCACCAAATATTACAAGTAATTATTTGGGATCTCAAATTAAATAACAAACTCATAACTTGGTGCTTAATAGTTGTTATTATTAGTAGTATCTAAAGGTTTTGTATCTGAAAGTTTGATTGAGTTCTTTGTATAATAAATAGAGATTTAAGGATTGTAATCCATAGCTTCCCAGAATTGCAATTCCATCAAATTTTTTTTTTCAGTGTAATGACTGGTAATTTTTCTGGTAAGCTATTCTCAATTAAGTATTCTATTCTTATTTTTGGGTTTTTTACCAATCACTTTAATGTTGATAACTCTGTGCATTGATTCTTAATCAATTAATAAACAACAAAATAAACCAAAAAAATTAAAAAAAATTAAAAAAATTAAGTCAAGACAAGTAACATTAGTATCTCATCAAAAGCCATGATCAAAAGCTATTATTCCAGCATAATTAAATATTTAATATTATCAACATGAAGTGTTGATAGTGAGAAGAGTGATTTAGATAATAATAATTATTTATTAATATTGATAATTCTAATAAAGATGTAGTAATAAAAAGGTCTTTGTTTTTTTCTTCTGCTTTTAATGCTTTTGCTATATATACATAATTTAAATTCTATGAAATTGCTCACATTTCTAAGCAATGTGCTATAATTTTTTAAGCAATGTGCTTATGTGTTAACTACTATTCTCTTATTGGTCTATCTGTTTTTCTATAATTTTTTTATAATTTTTATCTTTTTTTTTCTTTTTGTATATTATAAAATAAATTTATATAACCAGTAACATAATTATATTATTTAATAATAATGTTTAAATCTGTAGTATTATTAAATAATAATAGTTAAAAACAATTATAATAACTTAATTAAATATTAATTAATAACAAATATTATTATTAACAACAATATTTAAAAAACTTTTTACAAATAAAAAAATTTTTAAAATTTCTAATTAAGTAATATTTAGTTAATAATATTAAAAAAATTGGTTTTTATAATGTAAACACAATTGGTAAAAATTAGAAATTGACTGAAATATTAAAAT
>JAAOMT010000283.1:72303-109041 GCA_016748015.1 Geosiphon pyriformis
AAACTATATCTGAACCATAACACGAGACGAAGTCTGACAACCCAACGGGACGAAGCCATCAAGTTGCGTTATGGCAATAAGATAAGTCTATTCAAGGATGCCCGAGGGAAGACGAAGTCCACCCTCACCCGCCAAGACGAAGTCAGCAGGCTACTCGAACACCTCTTGATTTGTTGTTATAGCAACAGCGAAAGCGAAAAGCTTTCAGAGAAACTATATCTGAACCATAACACGAGACGAAGTCTGACAACCCAACGGGACGAAGCCATCAAGTTGCGTTATGGCAATAAGATAAGTCTATTCAAGGATGCCCGAGGGAAGACGAAGTCCACCCTCACCCGCCAAGACGAAGTCAGCAGGCTACTCGAACACCTCTTGATTTGTTGTTATAGCAACAGCGAAAGCGAAAAGCTTTCAGAGAAACTATATCTGAACCATAACACGAGACGAAGTCTGACAACCCAACAGGACGAAGCCATCAAGTTGCGTTATGGCAATAAGTCCACTCTCACCCGCCAAGTCGAAGTCAACAGGCTACTCGAGGGTTGTCAATACGTCACGTAATTGTCCTGAGACCAGAACGTATTCTAGTCTTTGAACCCGCCCACCCCATACTTCAATCGGTAATACTTAGCTTCATAATTAAGAAGACATCTTTGAGCATGATCGTCTTCAGATAACAAATCCAGAGCACTCTTGTACAGCCGATGCTCCTTTGCTTTGTCGTATGTGAAATTGTCAACTCCTTTTCTGTAATGAAGAAACGAAAGTAGCGACCAAGCGGAAGAACTCGCGTATTACTTCTTGAACTGACATTGTCGCGTGGAAACGGTTTTTTTTTGTATACCAGTGTTTACTTTGTCAAATTCTAAGCCACTGGTCAAGATTTTACAAGATTTTGGATCTACTGACAAATGACAAACGACATTATTTATTTGAAAAAATCTTTATATATTAAAAAAAGGGAATTGCTAAATCGACCCACCCTCAACACGTGGTATCATTTACGTCATAGTTTCGTATTCAACTATATATAGGAACATATTAACGAGTTTATAATCAACGAGCTATAAAATAAACAAGTTTTCTTTTGATTTTACATCTTTTTATAAAATTAGATATGATGTTACCACCTCCAGAAACATCATATAGCTCTTGTGAGATGATGATACAAAGTCTTAACACCTTTACATACTCCCAAGAATATGTAGTTACAAAACAATGTTCTGCTGCTAATAGTACTCGTATTATCTTCAAATGTGATCAAGGAAATGAATATAATGCTTCTAAAAGACTGTATTAGAAGATCGACAACGAAAAACAGCAACTCAATTAACAAACTGCCCTTTTTCTGTATATGGATGATTACTCAAAGCTGATCAACGCTGGCATTTAATAGTTCGCAATGCTGAACATAATCATGAGCCATCTGATAATATTGCTGGACATCCTGCTGCTCAATGACTTAAATCCAAACAGAAAGTATTAGTTTCACAAATGTTAAGTACAGGCATTGCACCAAAGGCAATTTTAACAGCATTATGACAGGAAGATCTTGAACAACATGCAATTTCAAAGACTATTTATAATGAACAGGCACATCTTCGAAAAATAAAGCTTGCTAATCGTTCATCTATACTGGCATTCTTGGAAACACTTAAAGAGGCCAATTATCAATATGATTATGTTTGTAATATTGCCAATGAAGTTACACATTTGTTTTATGCACATTTTGGATGTATTGCTCTTGTTTAAAGATATCCATATACTGTTTTAATGGATTGCACATATAAAACAAATCGATTTCGGATGTCTATGCTTCATATTATTGGCATAAATAGTTTCAATACATTTTTTATAATTGCTGTTGCTTTTATTTGTAAAGAAACACAAACATATTATTAATGGGCTTTTAAAGTGAGTTGCAAAGCTTTATACACATATTAAGCCAATTATTATTACTACAAACCAACAATATACATTAATGCATGTACTTTCTTTTACTTTTTCTACATTTACACATTTACTTTGTATTTAACATATTTAAAAGAATATACTTGCCAATTGTAAAAAGTACTTTGCAAATAGAGATGACTAGAACAATTTTTATTTAGAATGAACTAATATTATTTAATCTGTATTAACAAAAGTATTTAATATCAAATAAAACATATTAAGCTATAAGTATTTAGCAATTTTAGCTTTAACAAATTATCTATTAACAATTTGAATTTCATACAAAAAGAAATTTGTTGCTGCTTAGACTAATAAAAATATGTACTTTGGTAATATTAATTTATTATAAATAGAAAATTAACATACTTAATTAAAAAACTATCTTAAAGTTTTAACAAAAAATTTAATTATGAATATTATATGTCTTTGAAAATAAGATTAAAAAAATTAAAACACAACAAAGTATTAATTAAATTACTAAAACAAAAAATGCAAATAAATAAAATATAATAAAAATATTAAGAACAATTTTTTATTTTCTTAAAAAACTGCAAGCAAATAATTTAAAAACTTAACTAATTCTTTTCAAATTAATTAGTTTTTAAAACTGCTTTTTTTAAACAGTTTATAAACAATAATACTTAAATTACTCTTTAAAACTACTTTTAAAACATTAAACAAAAACCATTTAAATTTGTTATAACTTATATTAAAAAGTTTAACAAATTTCTTCAAAGAATTTATCAGCTTAAAACAAATATTTATTATTCTAATATTCAAATATTGGATCAATTTATTGCTAATCTAAAAAATAAATTAATCAAAAAAATTTATCTATATGCTTTAACAAATTTAGTCACTGTTATTTAACATGCTAAAAACTATAAAACAACTATAAAAGAAGCAAATTACATTAAATTTATTAACTTTGTAATTAAAAAAACCAGTTTAACAGCTAAAAAAAAATTAATCAACTTATCAAAAAAGTTGAAATATATTTTGTTAGCCAATAATAAAACCAAGAAAATTTATTATTTAGCAATTAATTTTAATAATCAAACTGTTATTATTGTAAAATTTTTAGATATTGAAAATAAAATTACAAAAAATGCAAAAAAACTAACAAAAACAGAAAAATTACTATTATTTTCTTTAATAACAGCAATTTTTATTAATTATTATATAAAAACATCTTGCTTATTTATTAATAATTTATTAATTTTGAGAAAAACTATCATAAATAAACAGTTTTTGTATTTAGTTTTGTATTAAAAAGTGTATATTATAAATAAGATATTATGATTTAAAAAAACTTAAAAAAAAATTTAACTTGTTAATAAACTTTCCAAATAAGACTATTTTTTATTTTTTATTATATAGACTAAAAACATTTATGTAAATACAAACTAAAAACAAAGTGGTTTTAATAATTACATTTTTGAATACTAATGGTATTTTTGGTTATTTATTTAATTATAAATCTTTAAATTTACAAATTTTAAGTTGGTTTTTTGATTATCTTTTACAAATTAAAAATTAGTTTAGTAAATAATTATCTGATTAATGCTATCAAAATATTTTTAAAATGTAATTTTTTTTATAAACAATCTGTTATTGGTATTTTATTTTATTAGTAGTACTTTTATGTTTTGTATTTTAAACAAATCAATTTTTTTTAATATATATTGTTTTTTAAAAAAATTTGGTATTGTATTTGTTAAACAGCTTTTTAATAAAAAAAAATATGATTTTAAATTGAAAAAGTTTTTATTAATAAAAAAAATTAAATTTCAGAAATTCTATTTTTGTATAATTTGAATTAACAACTGGGTTTTTGAATTTTTAAGTCTTTTTTTATGTTCTATTTACATGTTATTTTGGTTTTTTTTTAATGTTTTGGCTTTAAATATGTTTTTATTTGTAAAGTGTTATTTTATAACTGTTAATTTAAACATTATAAATATTTATATTAATAAATTTTTAAGAAATTTGGGTATATTTAATGTAAAATATAGTACTACTGTTTATTTTAATAATTTAAATTTGGATATAAGAATAAAAATACACAATTTTTTATTCTGGTTAAATTATAAATAATTATGTTAATTCTAAAGTATATTTTTGTTTTTAGTAATATTATAATATATTCTAATAATTAAACTATACTAAATACTTGTTTATTTGAATTAAGATTAATGATTTTTGATTTTTACAACTAATATTGGTTGAAAAAATATTATATTACAAATTTGGTTAAGAAAAAAATCTTAAAATCAAATAGTTTAAAATTAAAAGTTATTTAAATATAATAAATAATAAAATAATTAACAAACAAGCTAATATTATTTTTAATTTAAGACTAATACTTATTATTAGTATTAATAAAAAATATTTTAAAACTGATAACATTACTGTTTTTAAAAAAATTTCAAATTTATTAATCATGTTTAATAAGAAATTAAGCTAGATATTATAGTTATATGTAAATTATTATTAAAGAAAATTAATTAAATTAAATTTTTTTTAATTTAACATCTGAATTTTTACATAACTATTAGTTATATAAATAGAATTATAATTAATTTGTATTTTTATTTTATTAAGTTTTTGTATTATTACTTATTTATTATTATTTGTAAAAGATTGTATAAATTTTTTTTTATTGTTTAATAAGTGCAGTCCAAAAGCCACTGTTACTCATAAAAATATAGGAAATATAGTAGCATGATTATTAGCCAATCAGAAGTAGACATAGTAAAATGTGGAATTCCAGGATTTTCACACAAGGAATTGCAGAATTTCAGAATTTCAGGATTCCTCTTAAAGAAATTGTAGGATTCCAGGAATTACAGGATTCCTGTCATGAAAAATCGAGGAATTGAGGAATCTCAATTATGTATATATAGCAGTAGCATTAGAAGCTGAAAAGACAGACCTTTTAGTTTAGATTTGATCTAAACAACCTTTCAGTTTCCAATTATCAAATAAATAATTCTTTCATATCTCAATCCACTCTTCACTATCAACATGAAATGTTGATAGTAATTGATACTTAACCATGCTGGAACAATAGCTCTTGATCACAGCTATTAATGGGATACTAACTTACCAAATTGCCTTGGCTTATTTTCATTATTATTATTTTTTTTATTTTTTTTTTCTTTCTTTGATTTTGTTGTACATACTAATTAATTGAGAATTAAAAGCATTGAGTTATTGACGTCATGGATAGCCTGGTAAAAAACCCAGAAATAAGGGTAGATTTATATAAATTATCGGTTAACTTACCAAAAGGGCACAACTGCCAGAATAAATCCGGCCACCAAGCTAAGAAAGAAATTGGAAAAACAACTAACAACAAATAACGAATTGCCACACTATTGAATCTCTGTCCATTATACAAAGGATTCCATCAAAACCTTCAAATACAATTCTTTCAGAACATCATTAACGGAAATAGCTTTTGAGCACCAAGTTACAGGTTTGTTATTTGACTTGAGACCCAAATAATCACTTGTAACATTTGGTGCTTCCTGTGAAGTATAATCCTACAGAGAACCAGCACCAATAAACACCATCCAAAAGTGGCAAAATCAGAAAATATAAGAGCAAACCATTTAGGATTCGCAAAATCTTTATTTCAACACTATTGTCAATACTTGGGATTAAACCATAATCACATATTCACCAAATCAGCCTTCAATTTCTATGTCAACAAAAAGATTTCCTTTTTGTTAGGAACACCAGTGAATACTGAATCAGCAAGGGAAACTTTCTATAGAGAATTAATTCAAAACACCAACCTACCAATAAATCATAATTTTACATTCATCATTACTGAGATCAACAAAGAAATTGAACATCACACCCAACAAAAATATCCAATTACATATGTCAGTAAAGGCAAAGAAAAACTACAAACACTAGCAATAACACCCAAAAAGATACAACCACCTACTTGGAAGAAAAACAGAATTGAATCTCCAAGCAACCCATCCTACCACTATATACCTGGAAGTGCCATTAACATATCATCAACAGACACGTTCCCATCAACTGTGACATTAGCATTTGAATAATTCCCATTTCAAAGTAGACAAAGAAAAACAGAGTTATTAGGACCATATGGCGAATACTTTGAGAGATTTAATTCGCAATTACCAATTCCATCAGGACTTTGATCACTACCATCTCCACCAGATTTCGGAATTTCTGATCTATGGGAAGTAACAAAATCAGAAAAAGAGGAAGAAGAATCAGAAGATCAAGAATTCACTTACCAGCAACTGACCACTGAAAACCTGGAAGTAAAAATCCCAAATCTTTAAACTCAGCAAAATCTAAATCTAGAAAATTCAGAAATCAAAACTCCGAATCATCAAAGGCAGAACAATCCAAACCCCGAATTAATTAATCAGCAAAACTTACCTCCAGTAATCGTCATCAATCAACTGCTGATTAATCCAATAGCTGAACCCATACAGCAGTCACTTCAACTACTACTCCAACAACCAGCACAACAATAACTGCTTCAACAGCCATCACAACCACCCAACTTAGATCCAATGGCCTATGCACCAATTGCAAAACTTAACAACTTTACCGGCAAAAAAGACAACACTTAAATATGGCTAAATAATATAGAAAAGACCATTGCAGCCAACAGATAGAATGACACCCGAGCAATGCAAGCCATTCTCTACTTTCTCAAGGATACTACCAATTCATGGTATTAGAGCTTGATTAATAAACCACAAGATTTCAATGTTTTCAAAGTGAAATTTCTAAGATACTTCAGCAACAATAACAGCATTAATCACCTAGTCAACACATTCACCACTATAAAACAAGAAGAAACTAAAGCAGTCACCACTTACCTGGGACGCTTCCATCGAAATCTACACCAAATTCAAGCAATTGATGCCAACTATTTCACAGCACCACAGATCCTTAACCAGTTTATTCATGGCTTATGCAGCAGCATCTTGTAACATGTATGTCTGTTGTATCTAGGCACACTTTAAGATGCAGTCACATGTGCCAGAGATTTTGAATCTGCTGAGTCAAAGGCCAACCATGTTCAAGCCATTAATCTAGTAATGAACAGATCATCTGAATTGGATTCCAAATTGGAGAAGTTCAGTGAATCAATTAATAAGAGATTAGAAGGATACTTAGCTGACAATTATGTTATTTATTAGTCTCTACAATAATATAATAATCAAAAAAACTTTAATCGTGGCCAAAATTAACCACATTCATCTTCATTAACCAATCAACAGTGGCAACAAGAAATGCGTATCTGCTACTATTGTGGTAAACAAGGACATATTTAAATTGACTGCCATTAACGTTTAAATAACCAACAATTGGAAAATTAATATCAAAACCCCAATCACCAGTTCTCAATTCTGAATCATCAATCAAATTCCACACAATATCAACACTTATCTCATTATGCACCAATGACACAACAATCAATTTATCAACCACCAGTATATCAAGCTCCAATTTATCAACCAACGGCCCCAATTTATCAGCCACAGGTAATATATCAACCACAACCGCCAACAATCTATCAACCCCAAACGATTCAGACACCACCACAAAACTTACCTGCCAGTAGAGTCCAAAGACCGAGAATCACACAGCAAAACTGGAAATTGTCGATGGTAGTTCATTAGCTGATCCCCAGCTCTTCCAGTCAACAAACAAGATCTCGTCAATGGAATTTGGGCACCAGTCATTCCCAAAACCCAAATTCCCAGAACTATTTAAGTCTCCTGGTTACCCCAGAAGACGCCTTACCCAGCAACCAGGAACTCACCCAAAAACAACAAACACTTACCAGCAATATTCCACCAGCAACAGTCACCAATGACAAATCACTAGCCACTATCTTCCCATTTGAGATTGAAGAGCCGTCAAGTATCCCATTATTTAGTGGAGCTGTTTTCAATAAAAAACCCATCACCACAATGTACATAGATGCTAAAGTTGATGGTCAATCCATCAAATTGATCCTTGATAGTGGTTCAGCAGACAGTATCATCACACAACAACTCATGGACCAATTAGGTCACTGAGTTGATCGAGCTACCAGCACCAGAATCATTAAAGCTGATGGAGTGACCAAAACTCCAATCAGCAAAATTGACGACTTCCCTTTTGAAGTCAATGGCATCGTGACTCCCATTAAAGTTTTAGTAATGGAAGCCACTTAATACTAAGCTCTAATTGGTAATGACTGGCTGTCCAAAGTCAACGCAACGTTAAACTGGAACACCCAGGAACTCCAGCTAACATATTAGGGCCAACACATATGTGTACCAGCCATATGTGGCCATTTTAAGACTCTTTCAAGAGAGAAATTATTGATCAAACTGGAGGAGAAGAAAGAAAAACCTACCTGAGAAGCTTACCAAGTCTCCTGGGCCAATGCTGACCACAATAAACTACCACCCATACTCTCATGGGATGACAAAGGAAAGAGAAAAGAAGAAAAAGAACTTACTTGGGGAACAAACCAAGGATTGTGGAGTAACAACGGCTGAAGCAAACCAGCCACTGAATGAAATTGGAAAGAAAAGGAAAAAGGAACAGGAAGGAGAACCAAAACAAACCACTTCCTCCACTTATATTCCATACTTGACACAACCTCAAAACACTTACCATTGACCCAAACTCATATGTATCAGTTGTGGCAAAAAACTGTCAACAATGGGCACATGCTGTAGTAAGGACAAAAAATAGACAACAGCAACCGAGTACTACTGTTGCCTATGCATTCTTGAACGTGATGAACGGCCGCCAAAAATAGGAAAATGGGATGATACCTTGTGTTTAGCTTGTAGAGATACCCTCTTAGATGAAGGGATGTGGAAAGACATTCCTGGAAGAAGAGGAGCATGCAACAAGACATGCCAATACACCATTCTGATCAATGACTGGGTATGAAAGAGAACTCTCATCAACGATGCCTGGAAGCGAGCATTAAGATGCTTGGAAGGATACCCACATAACGAAGATGAGATTTGGAGAATAGCATATGCTATGTCAGAAGACACTACAACAAAGAAGCTGAAAAAAATTAAAAACAACTCACTATCTCTACCTGAACCTAAATATGTCCAAACTTTCGATGTCTTTGGTGACATCAAAAATGATCCGGAAGAATTTCATGAACACTACTAAAACTTGGCACCCACTAGAGAGGAGCAAGAACAACAGCTAGCACAGTTGAATACAAGATTGTGTCACCATTGTTTAATTTCCAGTGACTTTGAATATTGTAACAATTGTGACCTCATTTACAATCCACCATCATGCATGATCTACATGATCCCCAAAGAAGAAAAACCAATCAGCAGCTGTGCATCAGAGTTGGAATCACTATTTGATCCCAATTCAAACCTTAATAATGACGATGACGAAAATAATGGTTCCAGCTCTATTCAAAATGGCAATAACAATAACAACAATATCAACTCAGATTCAAACTCTGACTCAAACTATGAACAATATATTGCACTTCCTGATCTTACCAAGGAACAAGAACTGAAATGGTTCAGCAATAATAATAAAGGTATTATGCCAGAACGCATGCATGATACTGATGCAAGATTTGATCTGAGATATCCAGAAACAGAAGCCATCAAATTGGAACCACATACACACACCTGCATCGATTTAAAAATAGCACTGGAAATTCTAGCAACAACAATGGTTTAATTAACATCTAGGAGTAGTTTAGCAAAAAGAGGGATTAATATAAGAGAAAGAATAATTGATGCGGAATATGTAGGAAATATCATTGCCATGCTACAAAACAATTCAGAAAAGGCCTATATAATAGAGCCAAATAAAAAGATAGCACAGGCAATATTCTTACTGTTGGTTAAGATAGCTTAGTTAGTACCAGTAGGAAATAGGGAAGAGTTAGGAATAACAGCAAGAGGAATACAGAGATTTGGGTCAATGAGTAGAATAGATGTACTAGTTAATATGGCAGAGGAAGAAATTGTTGGCCAAGGAAAAATTATCTCAACTGGTCAAGCTATTTCTATTCCACTATATAGCCAGTATATGCTAGCAATAGAAAGGAAAAAAAAAGAGCAAGAACAGATTTTTGAAGCTGAAGCAAACCTTTGTGAATCAGGAAAAATTGGACTGATCAATCTTCACATATTAGCCAAAAGCTATAGCCACATAAAAATTTCCATCTACAACAATATTGGCAATGTCATCAACATACCAGAAGGAACCATCATTGGATATTTAACCACAGAAATAAAAGACCAACTACCAAACCTCATTCCAGACTTTCCACAACTTTGTAGATATGTTGACATCACATCACAAACAATCTATGGACGAGATGAATGTTATTTACTCTAACCAGAACAATTGAAACAAATGAACATAGGAAACTTAGATTCACTCCAACATATGCAGCTCAAGATGTTGCTTAACAATTTCAAGGACATCTTTGCCAGTAAAAATGAGTTTGGCCGAACTGATATCATCCAGCATCAGATCAAACAAAGAGCATACAGAGTGCCGCCAGCCAGCCACGAGATCATTTATTAAGAGATAAACTGAATGCTGGACAATGGGCTAATTCAACCATCAATGAGCCCATGGTCATCATTAATAGTACTTGTCCATAAAAAGAATAGAAAAATCTGATTTTGTGTAAACTACAGAAAACTTAACAGTATAACTTGTGGAGACAGCTATCCAACTCCATGAATACAAGAATTATTTGACACTTTTGGTGGGAACAAATGGTTTTCAACATTAGACTTAGACAGTGATTATTGGCAAATAGCCATGAATCCAGCTGACAAAGAAAAGACAGCATTTACCACCAAAAAAGGGAATTTTGAATTTGAAGTGATGCCATTCGGCTTAACTAATGCTCCAGCCACTTTCCAATGGCTAATAGAAATTGTTTATACTGGCTTATTGTGGAAATCAGTAGTTATATATTTGGATAACACCAATGTATTCTTAAAAACATTTGATAATCATCTTTATCATCTTCAACAAGTGTTCGAAAGACTAAGAAGAGCAGGACTAAAGTTAAATGCAACAAAGTGCTTCTTTGGCAAGACAAAATTAAAATTCTTGGGACACATAGTTAGTAAAAATGGCATCAAAATGGATCCAAAGAAAATAGAGATAGTAAAAAACTTTCCAATACCAACCAATGTGACTGAATTGAAATCATTCTTGGGATTTGCAAGCTATTATTGATGCTTTATAAAAAACTTTTCAAAGATAGCTCAACTGCTCAATAATCTGCAAATCAAGAATACCAAATATGAATGGACAGAAAGTCAACAAGAAGCTTTTGATATTCTGAAAAGAAAGCTCATTTAAGCTCTAGTACTGATCTATTCAGATCACAACAAACCATTCATCATTACCACTGATGCATCAGACCAAGCATTGGGAGCAGTATTATCTTAGAAGGGACCAGATGGCAGAGAACATCCAATAACTTATGCCAGCTGAGATCTAACACCAGCCAAAAAAAACTATAGAACACCAGAACTAGAACATTTGGCAATCTATTGGGCAGTTATGAAGTGAAATGAATACTTGAGCCAAAAGTTTAATATATACACAGATCATAAAAGATTAACATCACTTCAAAAGCAAGAATGCGATGATAGCTGCCAATCCAGATAGAAAATGGCACTCTCATGATATACTTATACTATACACTATAAGAAAGGAAAAGACAACAAAAATGTTGACAGTTTGTTGCAGATAAAACAAATCTAAAAAAAACATTTCAAATCCAAAAATATAACAAAACCAGAACAATATCAATGAAAAATACAACAGAAGATGAACATACAAAAATATCAACAAATTCAACATTATATAACCACTCAACAGTTTAAAGAGAATTTATCTCAAATAAATATCAAACAACAATCAAAATATTTTATCACTTACCAAAATATACTTTATCGGAAAAATAAAAGGAATCCAGATCAACCAACCAGAGTAATTACAGAGCCAGAAAAGAGACAATATTATTCAACATGTACTCAAATCCAACAACAGGACATTTTCACAAAGAAGCAACCATAGAAAGAACCAGAAAGAGATACTATTGGCCATCAATGTATCCAAACATCATTCAATATGTTCAAAATTGTGATGCTTGTCAGCAAAGAGGAGGAACAAGACCCAGTAAACCATTAAGACTAATCAAGGTGAGACAACTATTTGACCATATTGGAATTGATTTAGTCGGATCATTAACAATCAACAGCAGAGGAAACAGATACATAGCAGTAGCTATGAACTATCTCAGTAAATGACCAGAGGCAAAAGCAATTCAAAGAGCAGATGCAGAATCCATTGCCAAATTTGTTTATCAGAATTTGATATGTCGACATAGATATCCAAAAAAATTATTATCAGATCAAGGAACTCACTTTGTGAACAAAACACTAGTAGAATTGAGCCAAAGATTCGGAATTAAGAGACCACTATCATCACCATACCATCCATAAACCAATGGATTAGTTAAAAGATTCAACAAAACATTGTGTGAAGCAATAGCTAAGCTCAGCCAAAAAAACCAGAACAATTGGGATTTGTTTATACTATTAGTACTATTTGCTTATTGGACAATAAAACAAGATACAACACAAGCAACACCATTTGAATTAGTGTATGGGAAAACAGCAACATTACCAGTAGAAAGAGAAATTAATACATATCCAGCTGAACCAATAACAGAAGAGAATTTTCAAGAAACATTGCTGAGAAGAACATATGACTTAATGGAAACATTGGAAAACAAACAAAGAAGAGCAGCTAATAATATTCAAAAGTCACAAGAAAAACAGAAAAAAAGACACAATAGTCAACTACCAGACAAACCAGTTGAATTCAAGATTGGAAACAAAGTACTCTTATATCATACCAAAGTGGAAAAATAATAGAATAGAAAATTCGACCCCAAATGGGATGGACCATTTCACATAGAAGAAATTCTAGGAAATAGAGCTTACAAGTTAAGACTGGACAACAAAATCTTAACCAAAGCAGCACATGGAGATCAACTAAAACCATACCACAACACTACACCACCATCCACCAATAATATTCCACAATTAGAAGTACAGGGAATACTAGTCCAACCAGATGAGATTCCATAAGATCTGAAACTAATCATTATTATTGACAACAACACATTAAATTGATCCATTAAAAAGAATATATAAAGACATGATAAACATGACAGAAAATATCAGAAAAATAAAAATTACAGACAACATTCACTCACTAGCACAACAACTTTTTTAATTGATCCAACACCAAAAAATGAAGATTACAATCAATCAACAAACCATTTGATATCAAGATACCAGAAAGATATTACAACACAGAAGACAAAAAAAACCAGAAAATACCATCGACAAAATTATTACAAAAGTAAAATTGGCAATAAAAAAATTGACAAAAGAGTCAATATATCAGGAGTTAACTAAGAAAACTTGGAATTGGTGGACACAACAATTTCCAAGAAACTATTGTTATTTTTACTTGGGACAACACGTAAATATCCAGAATTTATATACAGATAAAACAAAGCAGTTATTCAACACAACAATACTACAACAACTAGAACATTTTGTGGGAAAAAATAACTTATCTACACAAGCTTGAGCTATATACTGAATACACACAGCATTTCAGGATCGACCAGAAATCTTACTCAACAAAGCAATGGATACGATTATCAGTAATCAATTGAGAAAGATCACCAATGCTCAATTTGAAGAATTACAAACTCAAATAACACAAGTAATTATCGAAAACAAAATCCAGGAGATACTTCAAGAGGGGGAATTAAAAGAGTTGGATTTCAACAGAGCTCAATATTAAAAAGAGGGAATAATGTTACTTATAAAAATATAGAAAATATAGTAGCATGATTATTAGCCAATCAAAAGTAGACATAGTAAAATGTGGAATTCCAGGATTCCTTTCAGGAATTACAGGATTCTAGGAATTACAGGATTCTCACACAAGGAATTGCAAAATTCCAGAATTCTAGGATTCTTCTTAAAGGAATTGCAGGATTCCAGAAATTTCAGGATTTCTGTCATGAAAAATTGAGGAATTGAGGAATCTTAATTATGTATATATAGCAGTAGTATTAGAAGCTAAAAAGACAGACCTCTTAGTTTAGATTTGATTTAAGCAACCTTTCAGTTTCCAATTATTAAATAAATAATTCTTTCATATCTCAATCTACTCTCCACTATCAACACTTCATGTTGATAGTAATTGATACTTAACCACGCTAGAATAATAGCTCTTGATCATGGCTATTGACAGGATACTAATTTACCAAATTGCCTTGGCTTATTTTCGTTATTGTTATTTTCTTTATTTTATTTTTTTCTTTCTTTGATTTTGTTGTGCACACTAATTGATTGAGAATTAAAAGCGCTGAGTTATTGATGTCACAGATAGCCTGGTAAAAGACCCAGAAATAAGGGTAGATTTATATAAATTATTGGTTAGCTTATCAGAGACACAACTGCCAGAATAAATCCAGCCACCAAGCTAAAAAAGAAATTGGGAAAACAACTGACAACAAACGACAAATTGCCACACTATTGAATTTCTGTTCATTATACAAAGAACTCCATCAAAACCTTCAGATACAACCCTTTCAGAACATCATCAATGGAAATAGCTTTTGAGCACCAAGTTATGAGTTTGTTATTTGACTTGAGATCCCAAATAATTACTTATAACACCACCTAATACAATATATCAAACTAAGTAGTCTAAACTAAGTGCTAATTATGTATTTTCTACATATAATTAGTTATTTAGACCAATCAAAAATACATTATGCTAAAGTCTTAAAAGAAAACTTACCTAAAGAAGACATTTTTTGAACAATTTTAAACAATATAGTATTATTACTAACCAATTCAACCAGCTACTCAGCCATTTTAAAAGCATCAGTCTTTACAGCAGCAGATTCATGTTCTCAAAACAACATCAAATTAGAAAACACTTTATTATCCAAACCAACTGTGTGTTTTGAATTACCAAACATATTAATATCTTTTATACAATACTCTTTTTTTAAAGAAACCACTTTTTTTTCCAACTTACCAACCATTTTACTAAAAGAACTCATATGCACCAAAATTTTATTAACTTTAAGACCAAGTTTACTGCTTGAAACCAAATTTCCATTAATAAACTGTTCAAACAATTTGACCAAAAAACTAACTGGTTTAATAATAGATTTAACTAAAACAGAAAGCTTGACCAAATCAGACTTTAAAAAAGCCAACTGAGAGAACACCAAGAGATTGCCAATAATTATAAAAGGAGAAACAAAAGCTGCCAAAAAAGAAAACTCAAAAAAATTCAAGAAAGCAAAAGTTTTTACATAAGAAACACCACTCACAAAATGTGTTTTAAACACTTTAAGAGCTTTAAAAGAAGGAAGTGAAGAGATTTTGCAGTTCATAACCAAATAACCCACTTTTTGACACTTAAAACAACATTGACAACCAGGAGTTTTTTACCAAATATGGCATTTTTTTAGAGTACCAGTCTTGACAACTGCAGAGTTTAAATTAATTTGAGAACCAAATATAACCAGAGCAAACCAAAAACATTAACCAAAATTAGATAAATAAGGAATGAAACAAGTTCAGCCACCAACTTGGAAGATTATATCACTGATTTTAAAGACAGTGCAGCCAGAAAAAAAATAAACCAACTTGGTCTTGAACCAATTACAAGACAAAATTGTTTTATTTTAATTAACAAGAAGAAAAATCCAAACACTATCTTTGCCCATTAAAACCAACCAATGAGTAAGAGCAGATGCTGCAGCATTCAATCCTTTAAAGTAAACAATCACATATTGCCAAATACCAGCAGACTTTAGTATAACATAAGAAACTTTACCAAAAACACCAAAAGCTGATTTAATATTAGCAGCTGACACATCTAAAGATATGTTATATAGTGTAACAGCAACAGAAAAAGAACCAGACTTAGAAACTACCAAAAACTTGACAATTTTAAGAGTGGCTAGACAAACAAAGCTTGTAAACTCAACCAAAAATACAGCATCCAAAGAACTTTAAGAAGCAAACTTTACATAAAAAAGCTTTATATTGTCCTTAAAAACAGATTTTACACCCAAGAAACCATGTATAGACTGAAAAACAGTTTTAATATAAGCCAATTTGATTTTGAAAGTAGCACCAGGCACCAAAGTAGAGGCCACCCACCCAGCAAATCTTTGACAACTAGTAATAGTTTTTCAAACATTACCAACAACAGCACCAAAAATCAAAGAAAGAGATAATTCAGTTTTCATTTGATCAGTCCAGTTCTTAAGAACAACCACAGGAGATAATTGTTTTGCTTCTAAAACTGACAATAATCTGTCAAAAAACACTATATTTGGTAACATAGCCAGTGGTTAATCTTGGCCCATCTTAAATAATATGCCAGATAATACTATGGAGATCTTACCTAAAATTTCATTGAGAACTACAAAGAGATTCAGTGTAACAATAGCAAAGGCAAGTAACTGTTCTCATTTTTTTGAATTTTTGGTTTTTTTGATCATTTTTTTTGAAAATATGGTGCTAACAGCACCAGATGTTAAAGCTAAAGAGGGGAAGATTAGCTTGTTTACTAGTCTATTATTAAAAACTTTTGGGCTCTTAGTTGAAATGAAGACAACACTAAGATTAATCCAAATGTGTCTCTTTAAGAGAATTTTGACTGGTGAAAAACCAGCCAAAGAAGAAAAAGTTGCTTTAATAGTCATCAAAGGCAGCTTTTCACAATTATTAGATAAAAAGAAGACCTTCAAAACATTCTGTCTGGTTGCTTCTACAACAAAGAGAGCTTTTTTGATTGAAATCTTATTAGATATCTCAGAAAAGATATTAAATACAGCTTTTTTACTCTTTGCTCTGGTCATAGTCATAAAATTAAGGAGACAAAGAGTTTTTTTATTGTATAATAAGAAATTATATATTTATATTATGATAAAATTGAGATTTCAGATTTTTTTGTATAATAAATTTAAGTTTTTATAAGAAATTATTAAAACTATATACTGTTTTATAAAAATTTTTATGCAGTTTAAATTAATTTTTATTATGTGTTTTATAATTATTATTATCTTATAAGTTTAATATTAGTGTTTATATAGCATTAAACAAAAATTATATGTTTAAAAATTAATACATAAAAACTTTTTTTATTTTTAAGAATTTTAAATTAATAATTAAAAAAGTTGTAAAATTTGGATATGTTTCATTATAATAAAATTCGGATAATTTAATTTAAATATAAAATAATTAAGAAAAAAATAATTTAATATTTTAAGATAATTTTTTGTTTTTTATTGTTTGTAATTTTGTGTTTACTGTTAAATTACTAAAAATTATTAAGTTATTTGGTATTTATTTTAATATATATAAGTTATGTTTTTTTTATAAATATATAATATTATCTTAATTAGCTTAAGTAACTAGTTATATATAAAAAGATATGATTTATACTTTTTTTTTATTACAAGTTTTTATGAGTAAAATCCAACTGCTATCTAGTACATAGATCTAAACTAAGTGGTTCAAATTAAATGCAACTTATGTATTTATTACATATGACCAGCCATTCAGACCAAATAAAATTACACTATATGTTTATATCAACAAATATAACACTACTTAAACCAGAAAAAAATAACATATTTTTTTTCTACCAAAGCTAATAGTGAAAGATTTTACAATACCAAGCATATAAATCACTCTATCTAATAACATAGACACTATACTGTGAAACAAACCCAAAATCAAATTATTATCTTTAACCAAATTAGTCTTTTCTATATCTATTCTGTATTTGGACTGAATAAATTATATCTTAATGTAATACAACTCTATCACAAACTTAATATACTTAACAAAAACTAAGCAGTTTTCTCTGTTTTATCAAAAACCAAAGCAGTCTTAGCATATTAATTTCTTAACACAAAATCTTTGCAAATTGCAATATACAAATCTATGTTCAAAGAACACATTAACAGCAAATATAGAATGACAAAAGTAAGTAAGCAAAAAAAACTAGTCAATAATACCTATTTTTTAGCAGTCTCAATTAAAGTGTTTTTATGAAAACTAATGTTATTAGGACAGATAAAAACATAGTCAGACAACATTATATTACCACACAGTAAACACAGCATTTTAGAATAACTCTTGTCATACAATCTTTTTTTAATTACTACTAACAACTGTCTATAAACCACTTTTATTAAATACATATACAAATTAACTGAAATCTTACTAGTATATTCAGAAAGCATATACAAGTTAGGATGCCAGATCTTCATAGTAATAGTTTAATTTATTTTCTTAATCATAATACTTGAAATTATGTTATAACCAAAACCAGTCTCTCAATGAACACAACAAATTGACTGGTACAGATTATGAATAAAATAATAAGTATTACCAGATACAGCTGTATTCTTAGTCACCAAAAACTTTTCCTGAACTCTAATTAAAAAAAAAAGTGGTCTCATCAGTCAATACATTAGTCTTAATATTGCCCAGAATCTCTAAATGTTTTTTAATCTTTATCTACTTAACCAAAATGTTTTTATTCTTAATAAGATTGGCTATATGTAATCTTTTTATCCAATATTGATTGTAAAAGTCAGATACAGCACATGAAGCCTCAGAAACACAAGTATTAATTGCAAATTGGCTGTCCAAATACAGAATCACAACACATAAAGATGAAACACACTCCAAAACCAAAACAACAGCTTGTAACTTAGCCAAAGTAAAAAACAAAAGTTTTTTTACCCACATCTGTAGCTAAAAAGTAAGCAACTGTATCACATATTATCTTAGCAGAACCAGTATTTTTTAAGAATTCATTTATATAAACCTTAATGCAATCTGACCAAACCTTCAGTAGACTACCATGTATTTTAAAGAACTTCTTAGATTTCAAGATATTTAGCACAGATAATTCAGAAACAACAGCAGACTCAATCCTCAAAGAAATATATTTGCACATAAATTTGGATACTAATATAAACCAGTAAGGAACAAAACCCCTTGAATTCAATTTTTTTTACCATTGAAACTTTTTCCAGTTTATTATTTTCTCTTTTTTGTTCACAAGTTTGTTATCAAACATAACACTAAACTGCTTCAAAAAAAAACAGAATCATAAAATAAGAGTTGTTTTAAGATACTAGATCTTGAAAATCTATCAGATTTATAAAAAGCATTAAGCAAATTGTTTGCCAAAAATAATTTATTTTCCAAAAAAATTTTTACTACTCCAGCCAAAAAATTATTTACTGAACTGATGTACAACTTAACAGGAAACTGTAAAGAATTCAAAAAAAATCATCTAAGAATTTGCAAATCCAAAAACTTATGTTCAAATAAATGCCTAAGAATACCATAGGCATTAGAAAAGAAAACCAAAGAAGCCAACTTCTCTTCAAATTGCACTTGCTTAAAAAGTTTCAAATCATATAAAAATAAATAATGTAAAATCTTATTGGAAAAGTTATATAATAAATTAGTCTTGGTCTTAAGATTCTTTTTGATTATTACATTTCACTTGTAACATTATTACAGATAATTATTTGGGGTCTTGAATCAAATAATAAATTCGTAATTTGGTGCTCAATAACTAATATGATTAATAATATTTAAAGGTTTTAATGATCTGAAGATTTTGATGATTTAAAGATTTTGGGTTGAAGTTTTTTATATAATAAACAGAAATTCAGTTGTTGTTTTAATAGTTTTTTGGAATCATAATTCCATTAAATTTTTTTCTCAGCATAGTGGCCAGTAATCTGACAGAGATGCTCTTCTGATAAGCTATCTTTAAATTCTTAAATTCTTAAATTCTCAAACTCTATACTTTTCCTTTGGAGTCTTTTACCAGACTATTCTTGACATTAATTATTTAGTGCTTAATTCTTTAATCAATTAGTAAACAACAAGAAATAACAAAAGAAAGAAAATAAAATAAAAGAAAATAAAGAAATAAGCCAAGACAATGAATGTTAGTATCTCATTAATAGCTGTGATCAAGAGTTATTGTTCTAGTGTAATTAAGTATTGGCTGCTATCAACATGAAATGTTAATAGTAAAAAGTAGATTGATATAGCAAATAATTATTTATTGATATTTGTGAATAGAAAGGTTACTTAGATAAAAATCTAAACTAAAAGATCTGTTTTTTCTACTTTTAATGCTACTATTATATATACATAATTAAAATTCCTTAATTCCTTAATTTTTATGCCAAAAATCCTGAAATTCCTAGAATCCTACAATTTCTTTGAAAGAAATTTTGGAATTCTGGAATCTTGTAATTTTTTATATGAGAATTCTAAAATTTCTGGAATTTTGCAATTCCTCTGAGAAAAATCCTGGAATTCCACATTTACTATGTTTACTTCTGATTGGCTACTTTATATATTAATATACTTCCTATATATTCTATAAGTAACATTATTCTCTTTTTTTAATATTGAGCTCTGTCGAGATTTCTTAATTTTAATTCTCTGTCTTTAAGTATTTTTTGAACTTTTTTTTTGAGAATTACTTGTGTTATCTTGTTCTGTAATTCTTTAAATTGGGCATTGGTTATTTTTCTCATTTGGTTAATGGAAATAGTGTCCATTAGTAGATTGAGTAAGATTTCTGGTCAGTCTTAAAATTCAATTTGTAATTAATATATAACTTGTGCTTGTGTGATTAGATTGTTCTTTTCCACAAATTGCTCAAGTTGTTATAATATTTCTGGATTAAATAATTGCTTTGTCTTATCTGTATATAAGTTTTGAATATTTAGATGTTGTTTCAAGTGGAAATAACAAAAGTTTTTTGAAAATTCTTGTATTTACTATTTCTAAGTTTCTTTGGTTAATTTTTAATATGAAATGATACTTGTTGGCTCTTCTATTGCCAATTTTATTTTTAAAATTATTTTGTTAACAATGTTTTTTGGTTTCCTCTGTACTTTGTATTAGGATATTTTTCTGGTATTTTTGTATCAAATGGTTTGTTAGTTGATAGTAATTTTCATATTTTATTGTTAAATTAATTGAAAGAGTTGTTGTGTTAATGAGTGAATCTTGTCAGTAATTTCCATTTTCTAATATCTTTTATTGTGTCTACCATGTTTTTATATATTCTTTTTGGTCAATCAATTTAATGTGTCTGTATTGATAATGATAATTGGTTCTAGATCTTGTAGAATCTTATCTAGTCAGATTAGTATTCTTTATACTTTCAATTGTAGAATATTACTGATAGATAATAATGCTATATTGTGATATAGTTTTAGTTGATCTCTATGTGTTGGTTTGGTTAAAATTTTGTTGTTTAATCTTAATTTATAAGCTCTATTTTCTAAACTTTCTTTTATGTGAAATGATCTATTTTATTTGGGGTCAAATTTTCCACTTCATTGTTTTTCTACTTTGGTATAATGTAAAAGTACTTTGTCTTCTATCTTGAATTTAACTGGTTTATCTGGTAGTTAGTTATTGTGTTTTTTTTTTGTTTTTTTTGTGATTTTTGAATGTTATCAGCTGCTTTTTGCCATTTGTTTTTTAGTGTTTCTATTAATTTATATGTTTTTCTTAACAATGTTTCTTAGAAATTGTCTTCTGTTATTGGTTCAGTTGAATATGTGCCAACTTCTATTTCCACTAGTAATGTTGCTGTTCTATTGTACACTAATTCAAATAGTGTTGCTTGTGTAGTGTCTTGTTTTATTGTTCAATAAGCAAATAATACTGTATAAACAAATTCCATTTATCTTGATTTTTTTGGCTGATTTTGGCAATTGCTTCACACAATGTTCTATTGAATTGTTCAACCAAATCATTTGTTTGTGGATGGTATGGTAACAATAATGGTCTTTTAATTCCAAATCTTTGACTTAATTCTGCTAGTGTTTTGTTTATGAAGTAAGTTCCTTAATCTGATAGCAATTTCTTTGAACATTTATGCTGGCAAATTAGATCTTGATGAACAAATTTGGCAATGGATTTTGCATCTGCTCTTTGAATGGCTTTTGCTTTTGGTTACTTTGTAAGATAATTCATGGTTATTGTGATATATCTGTTTTTTTGGCTGGTTATTGTTAATAATTTGACTAAGTTAATCACAATATGATTGAATAGTTGTTTTACTTTGATTGGTTTTAATGGTTTGCTAAGTCTTGTTCCTCCTCTTTTCTAATAAGCATTACAATTTTGCACATATTAGATGATGTCTGGATACATAAATGACCAGTAGTATCTTTTTCTGATTCTTTTTATTGTTGTTTCTTTGTAAAAGTGTCCTGCTGTTGGATCTGAATGCATGTTAAACAGTATTGTCTCTTTTTCTGACTCTGTGATTACTCTGGTTAGTTGATCTGGATCTTTTTGATTCTTTTGGTAAAGTATACTTTGATAATTGATAAAATATTTTGATTGTTGTTTTATGCTGTTTTGTTCTTTTTGAAATAATTTTTTCTTGAACTGTTGAGTATTTATATAATGCTGGAGTTGTTAATATTTTTGTGTGTTCATTTTTTTATTATATTTTTGTGTTGCAATGTTCGAATTTTGTTATATTTTTGGGTTAAAATGTTCAGATTTGTTTCATTTACAACAAACTGTTAGTATTCCTATTCTTTTTTCCTTTTTTATAGTATACTGTAAAAGTGTATGATAACAGTGCTATTTTCTATCTTGCATGTCAATTGTCTCCAAATTTTTGTTTCTGTATTAAAGTATGTACTTCAAATTTTTAACTTAAGTATTTTTTCTATTTTATAACAGTCCAATAAATTGCTAAGTGTTTTAGTGTTAATGTTCTATAGTTCTTTTTGGCTGACATATGCTACTGGATGTTCTCTTCTATCTGGTTCTTTTTGTAATAGTATGGCTCCTAATGCTTGACCTGATGTATTGGTAGTAATGATAAATGGTTTACTATAATTTGGATAGATCAGTATTGAAGCTTAAATGAGCTTTTTTCTTAGTGTGTTGAAAGTTTTTTGTTGTGTTTTGGTCCATTCATATTTAACATTCTTGGTTTGTAGATAATGCAGTAGTTGAACCAGTTTGGAAAAGTTCTTGATAAAGCAATAATAGTATTCTGTGAATCTTAAAAATACTTATAACTCAGTCAAGTTGATGAGTACTAAAAACAACTTTACTACTTTAATTTTATCTGAATTTGTTTTAATGTCCTTCTTGCTTACAACATATTCCAAAAACTTGAGTTTTGTCTTGCCAAAAAAACACTTGGTTGCATTTAGTTTCAATTCTGCTCTTCTCAGTCTTTTAAACACTTGCTGAAAATGATAAAGATGATTATTGAATGTTTTTAAAAACACATTGGTATTGTCTAAATACACAACTACTGATTTCCATAGCAGTCCAATGTAAATAATTTCCATTAGCCATTGGAATGTGGCTGGTGTATTGGTTAAGCCAAATGGCATTACTTCAAATTCAAAATTCCCTTTTCTTGTAGTGAATGCCATCTTTTCCTTATCTTTTGGATTTATGGCTATTTGCCAGTAACTATTATCTAGATTTAATGTTGAAAACCATTTTTTTTCTTTGAAAGCATTGAATAATTTCTAAATTCATGAAGTTGGATAACTGTCTTTACAAGTTACACTATTGAGTTTTCTGTAATTCACACAAAAGCAAATTTTTCTATTTTTTTTATAGACTAGTATTATTAGTAATAATCATGGGCTTATTGATAACTGAATTAGCCTGTTGTCAAGCATCCAATTGATTTTTTGATGAATGATCTTATGGCTGGTTAGTGGTATTTGGTATGTTCTTTGTTTGATTGGCATTGTATCTCCAGTTTTAATCTGATACTAAATTATGTCAGTTTAGCCAAATTTATTTTCACTTGCAAAAATGTTGGTAAAGTTGTTAAGTAATATTTTAAGTTGCATATGTTGGAATGGATCTAAGTTTTCCATGTTTATTTGTTCTAATTGTTTTGATTGAAACAAATAATATTTATTTCATTCATAAATGATTTGTGATGTTATGTCAATGTATCCACACAATTGTGGAAAATCTGAAATGTGGTTTGGTGGATGGTTTTCAATTTTGGTGGTTAAATATCCAATGTTGGTTTCTTTTGGTATTTCAATAATATTTTTCGTGTTGTTATAAATAGAAATTTTAATGTGATTATGGTTCTTGACTGGTATGTGTAAATTGACTAATCCAATCTTTTCTGATTCGTTCCACTTCAAAAATTTGTGCTTGATCTTTTACTTTTCTTTCTATTACTAACATATGTCTATTATATAGTGAAATAGAAATTGCTTAATAGATGGAAATAATTTCTTCTTTGTCAACAATTTTTTTTTCTGTTATGTTAACTGGTATATTTATTCTTTTTGTTGATCTAAATCCACTAATTTTTCTAGCTGTAATCCCTAATTTTTCTTTGTTTTCCACTAATACTAACTGAGCTATTTTAACCAGAGGCAGAAATATTGCCTGTGCTATCTTTTTGTTTGTGTCAATAATATAGGCCTTTTTTAAGTTATTTTATAACATTGCAATGATATTTTTTACATATCCTGTATTAATTATTCCTCCTCTAATGTTGATTCTCTTTTTCACTAAACTATTCTTAAATACTAATTGAACTATAGTTGTTGCTAAGATTTTTAAGACTACTTTCAGATTAATACAGATGTGCAAATATGGTTCTAATTTTATGGCTTTTTTTCTGGAATATCTCAGATTAAACTTTGTATTAATATTATACACATGTTTAGACATAATACTTTTATCATTATTACTGAACCATTTAAGTTCCTGTTTCTTAGAAAGGTCAAGAAATGCGATATATTGTTTTAAGTTTGAATTGAAGTCTAAATCATTGTTATTTTTATTGCTGTTTTGAATGAAGCTAGAACCATTATTTTTATTGTCATTGTTGTTAGAGTTTGAATTGGAATTGAATGTCGATTCCAATTTTGATGTACAGCTGCTAATTAGTTCTTCTTCCTTTGGAATTGTGTAAATTATGCATGGTGGTAAATTGTAATTAAGGTCATATTCATTACAATATTGGAAGTCACATGAAATCAAACAGTGGTTACATAATTGAGTGTTTATTTCTTTCAAGCACTGTTTTTGTTCTTTTTTTATTGGTACCAGATTCTGGTAATGTTTGTGAAATTTTTCTGAACTGGCTTCAATGTTAAGAAAAGTATCTGGGTTAGAAATAAGGAAAGTTTTGACTGATTCTAGTGGGTTATTTTTAACCTCCAATATTTTGCTGGGCAAAACACCTTCAACTTTGACACTTGTCATTCTTCAGATTTTGTCCTTGTCATGTGAATAGCCATCCAGACATGTTAAAACATGATTTCATGTGGCATTGAAGAATGTTTTATGACTGACACAGTTACTAATAAGCATCATGTATTGGCATAAGGCATCACATGTTCTTCTTTGACCAAGAATGTTGTTTCATATTTTTTCATTGAGTAACTGTTTCTTATAAGCAAAACATGGTTCATTGTTTTACTTGTCTTGTTATTTGGGGTATTCATAGTATTTTCTGTAATATGGTTTGCAGTAGTAATGAGTATGTATCCAATAATCTTTATTAAGTGTAATTTATGCTCTCATAGAGAACAGCTTTTTCTTGCAATTTTTGAATTTGAGTGGTATATGTGATGGCTCTTTTATGGTTTTATGTGAATATGATTTTTTTCAGTCACTAGTTATCTCCTTTGTAGCCATAATTTCTTCAGGTTTATTCTCTTTTTTTTTTTTCTTTGTCATCCTAAGTTAAAATTGACAGTAGCTTATTGTGGTTATTGTTGGCCCAGGAAACTTAGTAAGTTTCTCAGATAGGTTTTTTCTTTTCTTCTTTGAACTTGATTAGTGGTACTGGTGTTATTATAGATTTAAAGTAACTACAGATGGCTGGTATTTGCATGTGCTAGCCATTTTGGCTGAGTTGTAATTCTTGGGTGGTCCAATTAAGTACAGTGTTAATTTTAACTAGCCAATCATTACCAACTAGTGTTTAATATTGTGTAGCTTCTATTACTAAGACTTTGATTAGTATTATGATGCCATTGATTTTGAAGAAGTCATTAATTTCACCAATTGGAGTTTTCATCACTCTATTAATGGTGATTATTCAGGTGCTGGCAGCATGATTAACTCGGCAACCTAATTGGTTCATGAGTTGTCATGTGATAATGCTGTCTACTAAACTGCTGTCTAAAATAAGTTTGATGAGATAACTATTAACTGTGGCATCAGTATACATTGCTGTAATAAGTTTAGTGTTGAAAACAGCTCTACTAAATAATGAGACTAATGTGGTTTTTTCAAGCTCAAAAGAGAATATGATGACAAGTGTTTTATCTTTAATACTGATTGCTAATGGAATATTGCTAGTAAGTAATTGCTGTGATTTGAATTCTGAGTTGTTGAATTGTGTGTCTTTTGGAGTTACTAAGAGACTCAAATAGTTATGAGAATTTGGGTTTTAAAAGTAACTGGTTCTTGAACTCTGCTGTTATAATCTTAATGGTTGGTTGAAAGAGCTGGGGATTAGTTGATAGACAATTATTGCTAATCTCCAGTTTTAAGTGACTCTTGATTTGGAATTTTCTGATGTTATCTGAGCTGAGTTTAATGGCAGTAATGGAATTACTGGTGTTTAATAAATTATTGGTTATTGTGATGATTGATAAATTATGGGTAATGCCAGTTGATAAATTGGCCATGTCATCTGTACATAATGTGGTTGAGTTTGGTATTGTTTGTGTGTTTAATAATTATCATAATTCTGAATTGGAAATTGGTAATCAGAATTTTGATACTGATTTTTCAATTGTTGGTCACTTATTCTTTTGTGACATTTGAATTGCAAATGTTTTTGTTTACCACAATAATGGCAGATATGCATCTTTTGCTGCCATGATGGTCATGTTGATGTTGAGTGTGATTGATTTTGGTGCTAATTAATAGTTTTGGAATTGTTGCAATATTGGAGTAATTAATATATTGCTTGATTGTTGTTAGCTAAGTATCCCTCTAATTTCTGATTAATTGAATCACTAAATTATTTCAATTTGGAATCCAATTCAAATAATCCATTCATTACTAGATTTACAGCTTGGATGTGATTAGCTTTTAATTCAGCAGTTTTAGAATCTCTGACATGAATGACTGCTGCTTGAAGATTGGCTGGATGTAATAAACATATGCATTACAGAATACTGCTATGTAATTTGCAAATGAACTGATTTAAAATCTGGACTACTGTAAAATAATTGGCATTGATGACTTGAATTTGGCACAGATTCTTGTGGAAGCATCCTAAGTAAGTGGTGACTGCTTTGGCATCTCTTTGTTTAATAATAGTAAGTGTATTAGCTAAGTGGTTGATGCTGTTATTATTACTAAAATATTTTAGGAATTTCTGTTTAAACATGTCAAAGATTTGAGATTTCTGGGCCAAACTCTGATACTAGGAATTGGCAGTGTTTTGAAAAAAATAAGAAATGGCTTGTAGTGTTCTGGTGTCATTCCATCTGTTGGCTGTGATGGCTTTTTCCATATTGTTAAACCATACTTGAACATCATCCTTTTTGCCAATAAATTTTTCTATTTTGGCAATTGGAGCATAGGCCATTGGTTGTTGCTGTAGTAGTTGTTGAAGTGATTGTTGTGGTTGTTGTTAAGATGATACTTGTGACTGTTAAATTAGTTCAGCAATTGATTCAATTAGTGGCTGATTGATTACAATTGCTGGAGATAAGTGTTGTTGATTAATTAATTATATTGGGATTTGAATTGTTCTGATTTTTCTGAATTTAAATATTCAGAGTTTCAATTTCTGGGTTTTCTGGAATCAAGTTTTGATAATTAAATTCTCAATCTTTATTTTTTTTCTCTTTTGATTCCATCACTTTTCAAGGACTTGTGACTCTAAAATCTGGTTAAGATAGTGGTGATTGAAATTCTAATGGTGTTAGTGATTATGATTTAAATCATTCAAAATAATTGCCATAGGTTTCTAATAATTCTACTTTCTTTTGTTAACTTTAAAATGAGAGTTAAACTAATGATGATTTCACATTTGAGGTGGATGTGCCTGATAATGAAATGTTAATAATGCTTCTAAATATATAGTAATATAATAGGTTGGTTGGTGATTCTACTCTTGTTTTTTTTTAAGTGGATGGTTGTATTCTTTGAAGTGTTACTACTGGTGTTTGTAATTTTTCTTTGTCTTTGTTTGCATAGGTAATTGAATATCTTTGTTGAGTGTGAATTTTAATTTCTCTGTTGATTTCAGTGAGAATTGTTGTAAAATTATGATTGGTTAATAGACTGGTATTTTGAATTAATTCATTGTAAAAATTTTTTCTTGCTGAATTGGTTTCTATTGGTACTTTTAGCAAATATGAGATTCTCTTATTAACATAGAAATTGAAGGCTGATTCTGCTAATAGGTAGTTGTTGGTTAATTCTAAGTGTTGACAGTAGTGTTGAAATAAGGATTTGGCAAATTCTAAATAGTTTGTCCTTATTCTTTCTGGTTCTGCCACTTTTGGATAGTTGTTGTGGGTGCTGGTTCTTTGTAAGATTATATCTCACAAAAAGCACCAAATATTACAGGTGATTATTTGGGATCTTAAATCAAATAACAAATTTGTAACTTGGTGTTCAATAACTAATATGGTTGATGATATCTGAAGGTTTTGGGTTGGAGTTCTTTATATAATGGACAGAGATTCAGTTGTTGTTTTAATAGCCTCCCAGAATCGCAATTTCATCAAATTTTTTTTTTAGCATTGTTACCAGAGGTTTTTTGGTCTCTTTTTTTGAATGTTGCTAATGTTTGTCTGTTGCTAATTTCATGTTTTCTGGAAGCAGTTGAACCTCCAATAACTGAATTTATCTTCAAATTATCTCCTATAATTTGAAGTGCTGGGCTTATAAGTGAAATGGCCAATTCCATGCCAGTTACTTTGTATAGTTACATTGTAGTAAATATCAACTCTTTCCCAAGAATTGCTTATCTGAAAGTTCACTAAAAATGTGTAGTTACTTTGCTGTGAAAATCAACTTTTCTACAGGAATCTTGTCTGTAGACTACTCTAATAATTATGATAAAAAAATAAAATAAAAATAAAAGAAATATAAAAGAAATAAGATTGTTAAGAGAAACATTTTCTATTCAGGCCTGAAGTCATTAACAGTTTATTGAAATTGGGAACTAATCAATTTCAAAATATTAGTTGTATTGAAGAAATTTCAAGTATAATAATTAAAGGATTTGGTTTTTGAATATTTTAATTTTTATTTGAAATGTGTAAAAAGTAATTTGTTCTAATTAAAATATCTAAAGTAAAATACTATGTTATAATACTATGAAATAATAAATTTTCTTGAAAAAAGAAGCTCTTTTTTTATACAATCTGTTGTAGTACTAGTTTTTGAACTTGCACTTTTCTCTTTGCTACAATTTGGGTGAACTAAAGATATATTTTGGCAAACTACAAGTTATTTCACTAAACTATTGATTATTTCAGCCAATTTTTATTAATTTTGGCGAATTTTGACTATGTTAAATAATTCAAGATATTGTGTAATTTGATCATCTTAATTTTTATAATACAAATCAGATTATTGATTGAATAATAATATTTGATAATTTGATTAAATAATAAGTAATAATCGAAATAATAATAATATATGCTAATTAATAATAGGAATTATGAGGATAATTTTATGCTAATTAATAATTAAAATTCTACTGGTAAGATAATCTCTTCCTCAAAACTGAGCTCCATTAAAGTTCAAGCATTATTTGTAATGTTAAGATAGTAGTCCAAAATAATTGAAGTGATTGGTCTGAAAATTGTTGAAATTTTAGTTCTGTGAGCTTTCCAATGTATTAAATCTTTATTGGATAAAGTATTGGATTTTGTAAGACATTTTCACAAGTGTTGAATAACTCATAAAGTCTAAATACTGCTTTAAGTTTGTAGTGAATGTTTGTTGGTCCAGTTGTTATCTTAAATTCATTGTGAATTTGTTTTTGTATAGTCTCAAGAGTGATGTTAGTTGCTTTAAGTTCCAGTTTTCGTTCATAAAGTGTTTTTTTAATATGAAAATATTTATATATAAGGGTATATTTATTGTTCTGTTCATTAAGGAATAATAAAAGTTTTTGTTAAATTGTGGTATTTGGCAGAATATCAATAAAGACAGATAAAACATTTTTTTTTTAATGCTTGCTTCAAAAGTTCTGGTAATTAATTTTCAAAATAACTTCTTGTTTTTCTTCTATAGGGATGATAATTTTGAGAATTATTTACTATGAGTGTTGTGGTTTCTTTTTGAGTGTAATTAATTTGATTTTCATTAATTGTTATGGATAAGTCAAGAAGTGTTTTTAAAGCTAACATTAATTTTTGAAATATTTATTGAATATTTTGAGGAATAACTATGATAAAAATGATTAACTAATAAAATTTTTTTTTTGAAAAAAAATAAAGAAAATTATTTTTTGAATATAGGGTTTTTTTATTTGTTTTTGGGTTTGAATGTTTCTTGTAATTATTTACTATTTTTGTTTTATGTTTTGTGTATTTTAAAGGGGTTATTAAAAAATGTTAAATTAAGTGTTCAAGTTTGGTTGTTGTTCTATTATAACTATTGGTTCTAAATTTTGGGAAATATTTTCAGTATTAATTAAAGGGGAATGTGTACCAATTTGTGAAATTAATGGTTCAGAAATGTTTCTGGAATAATAATGTTTCAATCAATCTTTGTGTGCAACTTTTGTTAGTATTTTGTTATCAAGTTTTAACTTGTATGATTTATTGCCTAAAATTTTATAAATATAAAATGATTCATTCCATTTATGTTCAAATTTTCTATTCTATTGTTTTTTAGCCTTAGTTCTGTGTAAGAAAACTTTATTTCTAACTTTAAATTCATTGGTAACTAGTGGCAATTTGTTATTATGCCTTTTTTTTTGTTAAGCTTGAAAGTATTTAATATGAGTGGCTGTTATTTGTCTTTTTTTTTCAGTGTACTAAGAAGAATATAGGTTCTTTTTTGAAGTGTTTCTTAAAAGTTTTTTTCATTGATTGGTTGCACTGGATATGTTTCTACTGTAAAATTAATTGATAATGTTGCTGTTCTTCCATAAATAAGGTTAAATAGTATGTGTTTCATAGTATTTTGTTTTAGTGTTCTGTATATTAGTAACACTGATGGAATAAATATATCTCATTCTTGCTCAAAATCTGTTGAAACTTTGGCTAAAGATTCACACAATGTTCTGTTAAAATGTTCTACAAGTCTATTTGTTTAGGAGTGATAAGGTAATAATAAAGATCTTTTGACATTGAATCATTTACAAATTTTTTGTATTAAGTTGTTCACAAAATGTGTTTCTTGATCAGATAAAAATTCAATTGGGTATCCATATCTACAAATAATGTCTTCATAGATGAAATTTGCTACTGATTTTGCATCTGCTCTTTGGATGGCTCTAGCTTCAAGCCATTTGGTGAGATAATTTACTGTGATTGCAATATAATGATTTTCTTGAATTGTGATAGGTAATAGTCTAACTAAGTCAATTCCCACTCTGTCAAAAGATTGTCCAACTTTGATTGGATTTAAAGATTTTGTGGAGTGAGTTTTTTCTCTTCTTTAACAACTATTACAAGATTTTACATATTGTTGAATGTCTTTTTGCATGTGAGGCCAAAAATAATGTTCAAGAGTTCTTTGGATTGTTCCATCTTTTCCCAAGTGTGCTGAAGAAGGATTTGTGTGCATGTTATATAGAATTGTTTTTTTTATTTTCCTGTACTAATCTGAATAGTTGGTTTGGGTTTTTGCAATTTTTGTAATAGATTTTGTTGTGGTGTATAAAATATTGTTTAGATTGGTA
Organism: Geosiphon pyriformis; assembly: GCA_016748015.1. NCBI lineage: Eukaryota > Fungi > Glomeromycota > Glomeromycetes > Archaeosporales > Geosiphonaceae > Geosiphon > Geosiphon pyriformis. The sequence goes on from JAAOMT010000283.1 coordinate 104,335, forward strand.
TTGTAATCAATGTTTTTTACTTGGAGACCAATCTTTTGGCATGGTAAAAGTTTCCAAATAGTTTTTAAGATTGTTGTAATTTCTGGGGTTCATTGTTGTTTGGTTATTTTGTTGGTGGGTTGTGGTGAATTTGTTGTTGGTGTTAATCTTGTCTCATTCTTGAAAGGCTATCAACATTTGTGTATAGTTTTTCTGATTTGTGGTGTACAATATATTTGTAGTCTGCTAAGAAGTCATTTCATCAAAACTGTTTGGCACTTTGTTTAGTTTTCTTTTTATTAAACCACTTGAGACCAATATTGTCAGTTATGATATCAAATTCTTTTTCATTCTTCAAGTATTGTTGAAAGTGTTTAAGAGCCCAAATAACTGTAGCAGCTTCTAATTCAATTAAGCCATATTTGAGTTCTGTTAGTTTAAGTGTTTTACTGGTATAGACAATAACTTATTCCTGGCCATTTTTATCCAATTGTAATAAAATAACACCAAATACTATGTGTGAAGCATCAGTGACTAGTTAGAACTGTCTGTTAAAGTTTGGGTAAGCAAAAACTGGTGTTATTGTCAATTTTGTTTTGAGGGTTTTAAAGGCTTTCTGTTGTTCTTCAGCCCATTGGTATGGCACATTTTTGTTGATAAGATAATTAAGAGGTTTGACAATCTTTGAAAATCTTTTGATGAATTTCCGATAGTAAAAAGCTAATCCTACAAATTTTTGTAGTTTTGTGGTATTTTTGGGAGTTTAAAAGTTTTTGACAGCACTGATTATTCTAAGGTTTGGTTTGACTCCATTTTTGCTAACAATGTGTCCAAGGAAAATTAAATTTGTTTTTCCAAAGTAATACTTTTCAATGTTCAATTTCAATTCTGCTTTCCATAATTATTGAAAAACTTCTTATAGGTGGATAAAATGAGCTTCAAAGCTTGATAAGTACACATCAGTGTCATTAAGATAAACAATTACTAATTGTCATAAAAGTCTTTTATATACAATATCTATGAGTCACTGGAATGTTGCTGGTGCATTGCAGAGTCCAAAAAGCATAACATTGAACTCATAGTTTTCTCTTTATGTGGTAAATGCTGTTTAGGGTCGATCTTTTAGGTTCATTTCGACTTGTCAGTATCCACTTTCCAAGTTTAAAGTTGAGAAGAACTTGGCTTTTCCTAGAGCATCTAATATGTCATTAATTCTTGGAAGAGGGTAGATATTTCCAATTGTTATACTGTTGAGCTGATAATAATCTACACAGAATCTGATTTTTCCATTTTTTTTTTTGACAAGAACCACTGGTAAGGCCCAAAAACTTCTTAATGGTTAAATTAATTCATTATTGAGCATTTTTTGGATCTCTTTTCTGATAAATTGGTGATTAGTAGATAGAACTTGGTAGGCTTGTTGTCATTTTGGTGGAGCATCTCCTGTGTGAATTTGATGTTGAACAATATCAGTTTTTCCAAGATTATTGTTGTCTTTTACAAATATATCTGCAAATTTATCTATTAGTTGTTTCAGTTGTTTTTGTTGTTGGGATTCTAAGAAACTCATATTAATTCAAGAAAGGTTTTTTTCTAAAAGATAGTAATTTTCAGTAGCAGGAATGATGTTTGGATTGGGAAGTAGAATATGTTTTACAATTTCGATAAAATTAAAGACAATTTAAGAGTTTTCATCTTAGAAAATATTATTGTATATGATTTTAATCTTTAATTTATTCAACAAGACAATAGGGTAATTATTGGAATTGTAGAATGTGACTTGAAATTTTTTCATTCCTTTGGAAATATAAACGTTTGGGATAAGATTTTATGCTTTAAACAGATTTGTTCATTGGATTTAAAGATTTGTTGGGTAGTGGTGGGTTTTGAGCAAATGTAAATTTCGTAATGTTCTCTAAAAAGTAAAATGGTAATTGGTTGGAAAAGTTAAAAAATCTGGTAAGATTTATTCTGAGCATTGAGAGCTAAAGATATCTGAGGTCATATTTTGCATTAATTACATGAACTTTTTCTGGTTTTATTTCTTGTCCATTGTTGTTAAAGTATTTGAGTTGTATAGCAAACTGGTTTTCAGTAAAATAGATTGATGTTATTGCAATTTTTTTCTTTGTTTCAGGTTTTCCAAATTCAATTTCTTCCTGATTATTTTTATTGGACAGAGAAATACTAAGAACATAGCATTTTGGACATCATTTGTCATCACAAGGCATGATGTATTTTTTACACAATTGAATGTTTATTTGCTTTAATTGTTGAATTTGAGCTTCTTGGGTTGGATAAGTGTGACTTGTAATTTGGTGGTATGTTTCTACTTTATCTTCATAGTTGAATTTAGCTAATTCTATTGTGTACTCAATGTATTCAGTTTCTTTCATTTGGCGGATATTTTTCTGTGTGGCTCCATTAATTAAAGCCATTGCTAGATCAAAGATTATTTCAGCATCATGAAAATAGTAGTAGAGTTTATTAAGAACACTATTGTAGGCTGCATTAAAGAGTGTTTTTCTTCTGACTTTTTTCGAAATTGATAAAGCATATTAACAGGTTTGGTTACATACTCCTTCTCTTATTGCAATATTAATCCAATTACATTCTTCTAGTAGCATATCTCTACATATAAGACAAGGAATGTTGTCCCATTTTCCATTTCTTTTGAAATATCCAAATTGTTCTCTATGACTTGCTTTGCAAAAGTAGTAGGTGCAAGTTTCATATTCTTTTTTTGGAAAAATACATGCTCCCATAGATAAAAGTTTTTTCTTGCAATCTTTACATTTAAGTGAAATATAAGGTGGTTGTTTTCATGGTTCTGGTGTGGAATATCTAACTACATTCCATCTTCTGGTCCTTTTAAAAATTTCTTGTTCTGTTTCTTTAGCCCAATTGGATGATGATCCAAGAGCCATAAAGATTTCAGTGATTGGTAATTCTTTCTTCTCTTTAAATTCGAATACTGAAACTTTTTCAGATTTCTTATTAAAAGTACTACAGGTGACAGGTACTCTGGTGTATTGTCTTTGATATAAAATCTTCAATTTCTGGGTTTTCCAATCTAAATTTACATTGGCCTTAAGAAGCCAATTATTTCTGACAAGAATTTAGTATTGTGGTACATTCATGACTAAAACTTTAACTAAAATAATGATTTTATTAATAGTAAATAGGAAGTTGTCAATTTCTTTTACTGGTGTCTTCTTTATACTATCTGTTGTAACAATTATTGTTTGGGCTGGTCTGTTAATACTTTAATTAAGTTGTTGTATTAATTGATAGGTAATAATACTTTCAGCTAATTCACTATCTAAAATTAACTGAATAGGTTTTTCTTTAACTTCAGCTTCAGTATACATTGTTGTAATTGCTCTTTGTTCATTGACTGCTGCATTGCTAAGCAAGAATAATGATTCATTTGCTTCAAATTTGAATAGAAATATATCTGAAAGATTGGCATTGTGGGCAATTTGGGCTGGTAAGATAGTATTGTTGGAAGGGTTTGATCTTGGTGCTACAACTTTACCTTCAAAAAGTGCAGATTGTTGAAAATCCAATTTTTCAGATATTGTAAGATAACTGAGTTGAGTATGGTAATTGGGTCTTTGCTGACCAGAATTTCAGGAAACTAATTGGTTGTTTGGGTTAATTTTGCTCTTGTTTGTTGAAAAACGGTTTTGTAATGTAAATTGGTTGTGTTGAACCAATCTTTGGGCTGGTACTTGATATTGTTGTGTAGATGATTGTTAATACTGTTGAATTGGTATGGATTGTTAATATTATTGCTGTAGAGCAGGCTAATAGTAATTGTTTTACTGTTGAGGTCTTAAAGAATAATAGACTGGTAGTAAAAACTGATAATGAGATTATTGTATTGAAGAGTAATGTTAATTACTCCTGTTTTGTTGGTCTCTTTGTAGCTTTTTGCAGTTTTATTTCCAATGTTTTGGAATTCCACAATAATAACAACTTTGGTTTTAATTGTTTGATGATAATGAATAGTTGGTTTGGTTTTATTGTTGTGATGGCTGATATTTTTGTGTTTGTTGTTGCTATTGTTGATTGGTAAAATAGTTTTCAACCTTCTTTGTGAGTTGGTCAATTTTTTCTTCAGTTGCTGAGCTGGTTTCTTCAATAGTAAGATTCACAAATTTGGTATGATTTGCTTTTTCTATTGTCATTTCATAATTCTTTGCATGTCTAATAGCTGTTGCTAAGTCTGCTAGAGCATGTGGACAAACTTTTTTGATCAACTTGTCTTTTAATTCTGTTATTAAACTGATCCAAAATCTGGGCATTGGAATAATATTTATTGGTTTTCAATTATCAAATTCATCAAAGAAGTTTGTTGAATCTCTCAAGATAGGTCATAACAGTTTTAGATATTTCTTGTTTGATATTGCAAAAGTGATTTTGGAGAGTGATAGAAGTGTTGTTGTTAGTAAATTGTTGCAGAAAAGCATTTTTGAATGTTTGCCAGTTTCCAAAGGGTTCTTTTAAGTTTTCAAACTATTCTTTTGCAGTTCCTTAAAGAAAGTATGGAATTGCTTTAAGCATTCTTGCTGTATTTCATCTATTTATATCTCCTGCTTTCTGGACTTTGTCAAGCCATTCTTGAGGGCTGGTATTATTATCTTCACCAGTAAATTCTGGGATTTTTACAATATAAGCAGTTGCTATTTCTTCTTTGTTTTCTGTAGTTTCTTCTGATTCTGA
>JAAOMT010000283.1:109061-149419 GCA_016748015.1 Geosiphon pyriformis
GTGGTATGTTTCTACTTTATCTTCATAGTTGAATTTAGCTAATTCTATTGTGTACTCAATGTATTCAGTTTCTTTCATTTGGCGGATATTTTTCTGTGTGGCTCCATTAATTAAAGCCATTGCTAGATCAAAGATTATTTCAGCATCATGAAAATAGTAGTAGAGTTTATTAAGAACACTATTGTAGGCTGCATTAAAGAGTGTTTTTCTTCTGACTTTTTTCGAAATTGATAAAGCATATTAACAGGTTTGGTTACATACTCCTTCTCTTATTGCAATATTAATCCAATTACATTCTTCTAGTAGCATATCTCTACATATAAGACAAGGAATGTTGTCCCATTTTCCATTTCTTTTGAAATATCCAAATTGTTCTCTATGACTTGCTTTGCAAAAGTAGTAGGTGCAAGTTTCATATTCTTTTTTTGGAAAAATACATGCTCCCATAGATAAAAGTTTTTTCTTGCAATCTTTACATTTAAGTGAAATATAAGGTGGTTGTTTTCATGGTTCTGGTGTGGAATATCTAACTACATTCCATCTTCTGGTCCTTTTAAAAATTTCTTGTTCTGTTTCTTTAGCCCAATTGGATGATGATCCAAGAGCCATAAAGATTTCAGTGATTGGTAATTCTTTCTTCTCTTTAAATTCGAATACTGAAACTTTTTCAGATTTCTTATTAAAAGTACTACAGGTGACAGGTACTCTGGTGTATTGTCTTTGATATAAAATCTTCAATTTCTGGGTTTTCCAATCTAAATTTACATTGGCCTTAAGAAGCCAATTATTTCTGACAAGAATTTAGTATTGTGGTACATTCATGACTAAAACTTTAACTAAAATAATGATTTTATTAATAGTAAATAGGAAGTTGTCAATTTCTTTTACTGGTGTCTTCTTTATACTATCTGTTGTAACAATTATTGTTTGGGCTGGTCTGTTAATACTTTAATTAAGTTGTTGTATTAATTGATAGGTAATAATACTTTCAGCTAATTCACTATCTAAAATTAACTGAATAGGTTTTTCTTTAACTTCAGCTTCAGTATACATTGTTGTAATTGCTCTTTGTTCATTGACTGCTGCATTGCTAAGCAAGAATAATGATTCATTTGCTTCAAATTTGAATAGAAATATATCTGAAAGATTGGCATTGTGGGCAATTTGGGCTGGTAAGATAGTATTGTTGGAAGGGTTTGATCTTGGTGCTACAACTTTACCTTCAAAAAGTGCAGATTGTTGAAAATCCAATTTTTCAGATATTGTAAGATAACTGAGTTGAGTATGGTAATTGGGTCTTTGCTGACCAGAATTTCAGGAAACTAATTGGTTGTTTGGGTTAATTTTGCTCTTGTTTGTTGAAAAACGGTTTTGTAATGTAAATTGGTTGTGTTGAACCAATCTTTGGGCTGGTACTTGATATTGTTGTGTAGATGATTGTTAATACTGTTGAATTGGTATGGATTGTTAATATTATTGCTGTAGAGCAGGCTAATAGTAATTGTTTTACTGTTGAGGTCTTAAAGAATAATAGACTGGTAGTAAAAACTGATAATGAGATTATTGTATTGAAGAGTAATGTTAATTACTCCTGTTTTGTTGGTCTCTTTGTAGCTTTTTGCAGTTTTATTTCCAATGTTTTGGAATTCCACAATAATAACAACTTTGGTTTTAATTGTTTGATGATAATGAATAGTTGGTTTGGTTTTATTGTTGTGATGGCTGATATTTTTGTGTTTGTTGTTGCTATTGTTGATTGGTAAAATAGTTTTCAACCTTCTTTGTGAGTTGGTCAATTTTTTCTTCAGTTGCTGAGCTGGTTTCTTCAATAGTAAGATTCACAAATTTGGTATGATTTGCTTTTTCTATTGTCATTTCATAATTCTTTGCATGTCTAATAGCTGTTGCTAAGTCTGCTAGAGCATGTGGACAAACTTTTTTGATCAACTTGTCTTTTAATTCTGTTATTAAACTGATCCAAAATCTGGGCATTGGAATAATATTTATTGGTTTTCAATTATCAAATTCATCAAAGAAGTTTGTTGAATCTCTCAAGATAGGTCATAACAGTTTTAGATATTTCTTGTTTGATATTGCAAAAGTGATTTTGGAGAGTGATAGAAGTGTTGTTGTTAGTAAATTGTTGCAGAAAAGCATTTTTGAATGTTTGCCAGTTTCCAAAGGGTTCTTTTAAGTTTTCAAACTATTCTTTTGCAGTTCCTTAAAGAAAGTATGGAATTGCTTTAAGCATTCTTGCTGTATTTCATCTATTTATATCTCCTGCTTTCTGGACTTTGTCAAGCCATTCTTGAGGGCTGGTATTATTATCTTCACCAGTAAATTCTGGGATTTTTACAATATAAGCAGTTGCTATTTCTTCTTTGTTTTCTGTAGTTTCTTCTGATTCTGATTTGGTTTCTTCACTTTCCAGGTTCTCTGAATGATTACTTTTGTTTTTCTGTAAGTAATCAAAAAAATTGGTGCTGGTTGATATTGGTTCTTGTTGTTGAATAAAATTTCTAAGTAACTGAAAATCTTCTGGTCTGAAAAAACAGTTAAGTAGTAAATTTGGTGTTTGTGGTTAAACAAGTAAAATTGGAAATAGTGTAATAGAAAGTGGTAATTTGACATGGTGTTTGTAAGTGTTTAGCAATTATCTTTGGTGTCTTTGGAGTATTTGGGGTGGTACTTGAGTGTTGTTTCAGTTTTTGTTTGTCTTTGTTGCTTGTTTTGTCTCTAATTCCAAAGTCAATAGAGTATTTAGACTGTACTGGATAATTTTTTTCACAATACTGAATAATGTTAAAATTAAGTTCTTGGAAGTAGGTGACAAGTGTTTCACTGTTAAGATTTTCAGTTCTTAACTGTGAATAATGCACTAAATTATTGTAGAGATTGCTTCTAACTTTTGAAATGTTGTAATTTCCAAGAAAATAATTGTTAATGTGGTTTTCAATATACTGATAAAGTGTCTTCTTAACAATTTTAATTCTATTTGGAATGTTGAATCTCTGCTTGCAATGGGTGTAAATTGACTGATAATACTTTAGAGTTGTTGTGTTTGTGTAGTTGCCACTTTGAAGTTGTTATTGTTGTGTTATTTCTGTAAGAAAGCACTAAATGTTACCAGAGGTTTTTTGGTCTCTTTTCTTGAATTTTACTAATGTCTGTCTGTTGCTAATTTCACGTTTTTTGGAAGCAGTTGAATCTCCAATAATTGAATTTATCTTCAAATTATCTCTTATAATTTGAATTATTGGGCTTATAAGTGAAATGGCCAATTCCATGTCAGTTACTTTGTATAGTTACATTGTAGTAAACATCAACTCTTTTTCAAGAATTGTTCATCTGAAAGTTCACTAAAAATGTGTAGTTACTTTGCTGTGAAAGTCAACTCTTCTACAGAAATCTTGTTTGTAGACTATCTTAATAATTATAATAAGAAAAAGAAAGAAATATAAAAAAAATATAAAAAAAATAGGATTGTTAAGAGAAACGTTTTCTATTTAGGCCTGGAGTCACTAACAGTTTATTGAAATTGATAGCTAATCAATTTCAAAATGTTAGTTGTGTTGAGAGAATTTCAAGTATAATAATCAAAAAATTTGGTTTTTGAATATTTTAATTTTTATTTGAAATATGTAAAAAATAATTTGTTCTAATTAAGATATCTGAAGTATACTATGTTATGATACTATGAGATGATACATTTTTTTGAAGAAAAAAGCTCTTCTTTTATACAATCTGTTGTAGTACTAATCTTTAAACTTGCACTTTTTTCTTTGCTATAATTTGGATAAACTCAAGATATATTTTGGTGAACTACAAGTTATTTCATTGAACTATTGATTATTTCGGCCAATTTTTATTAATTTTGGCAAATTTTGACTATGTTAAATAGTTCAAGATATTGTGTAATTTGATCATCTTAATTTTTATAGTACAAATTAGATTATTGATTAAGTAATAATATTTGATAATTTGATTAAATAATAAGTGATAATTGAAATATTAATAATATATGCTAATTAATAGCTAAAATTCTATTGGTAATAGCATGGTGGCTAGTAATTTAGCAGAGATGCCCTTCTGGTAAGCTATCTTTAAATTTTCAAACTCTATACCCTTCTTTTGGGGTTTTTTACCAAACTATCTTTAACATTAATTATTCAGTGCTTAATTCTTTAATCAATTAGTAAACAACAAAAAATAACAAAAGAAAAAAAAGAAAATAAAAGAAAATAAAAAAATAAGCCAAGACAATAAATGTTAATATTCTGTCAATAGTCATGATTAAGAGCTATTGTTCTAGTGTGATTAAGTATCAGCTGCTATTAACATAAAGTGTTGATAATGAAAAGTGAATTGATATAGCAAATAATTATTTATTAATATTTGTGAATAAAAAGATTGCTTAGATAAAAATCTAAACTGAAAGATCTGTTTTTTTTTACTTCTAACACTATCACTATATATACATAATTAAGATTTCTCAATTTCTTAATTCTTCATATTAGGAATCTTAGAATTCCTGGAATCTTGCAATTCTTTTGAAAAAAATCTTGGAATTCTGGAATCCTGTAATTTCTTATATGAGAATTCTGAAATTTTTGGAATTCTGCAATTTTTCTAAGAGAAATCCTGAAATTTCATATTTACTATGTTTATTTCTGATTGGCTATTTTATATACTAATATACTTTCTATATATTCTATGAATAACAACATACACCCAACAAAACAAACTATGTCTAATAGTTAACTATAGACTACAAAACAGCTAAAACCAAATAAAAAAATTGTTTATCTGTAACAGTCTTCCTCAGCACCATATTAAAGAAAAACCTAAAATCTATATAAGTCTGAACCAAACTGGGCTTAAAAAAATCCTTAGTAAACAAAAAGATATTCAAGTACTTGTGTAACTCATTCTTTTTAGCAATCAAAATTGGCAAACTATTAATCAACAATAATACAGTCCTAATACCTTAGTTGATAGGAATAGCTACTGTTTTATTATTATTAATTGAAATATTATTGACATTGTTACCAGAGGTTTTTGGTCTCTTTTTTGTAATGTTGTTGATGTCTGTTTGCTGTGAATTCACGTTTTCTGAATGTGGTTGAACCTTCAGTAACTGAATTTATCTTCAAATTATCTCCTATAATTTGAACTGCTGGGCTTATAAGTGAAATGGCCAATTTCTTGCCAGTTACTTTATGTAGTTACGTTGTAGTAAATATCAATTCTTTCCCAGGAATTGCTTGTCTGGAAGCTCACTAAAAATGTGTAGTTACTTTGCTGTGAAAGTCAACTCTTCTACAGGAATCTTATCTGTAGGTTACCCTAATGATTGTAATAAGAAAAGAAAAGAAAAATAAAAAAAATGTAAAAGAAATAGGATTTTATCAAGAGAAACGTTTTCTATCCAGGCCTGGAGTTACTAACAGTTTACTGAAATTAGTAGTTAATCAATTTCAAAACGTTAGTCAGGTTTTGGAGATTTTTCAAGTGCAATAATTAAAGAATTTGGTTTTCCAATTTATTTGATATTTATTTTTTTTTGTGTGTAGGAATGGTTCTAAGTGATAAATCTAAAGTAAGATACATTTTCTCAAAAAGAGAAGCTCTTCTTTTATACAACTTGTTGTAACACTATTCTATAAACTTGAACTTTGCTATTTTCTATAATTTTGCTGAACTAAAGATACATTTCAGTAAACTACAAGTTATTTCTGTGAACTATTAGATATTTTGGTGAACTATCAATTATTTCGGCGAATTTCTACAAATTTCGGTGAACTTTTTGAATGTTATATAGTTCGGGGTATTGTATAATTGATCATCACAATTAGGTTACATTTGTGTTATGTACAAATTGGATTATTAATTAAATGATAATTTCGGATATTTTGCTAATGTAATAAGTAATAATTTGAAATGCTAATTAATGATAAGAATTATAAGGGTAATTTCATACTAAGCAATATCTCTAATTTTGTTTGGTAACAACATCAAAATATATTGTATAGAAACTTAACAACTCTTAAACCAAATCATGTCATTAACAAAGACATCAGCAATTAAAAAAGAAGTTCTCCCCCCAATAGCCTCAATTCTGTTAGTCTTTTTCACAAACCTAGTATTAATATAATATCTGAACAAGTGTTTATGTCTCTTTACTTTACACAAAAGTGGATCATAGAAAATTTTCTAAAAGAGCAAAAAAAAAACCTTACCTTAATTCAAACTATTATGTACCTTATAACCATTTAAGAGTTCAAAATCTGTCATTATTCTGTTAATCTAATTCTCATAAATATTGCCAAAAAATCTGATAAACTAACTGCATATTTTAATACAATGCAAACTAGTCTTTAAATAATACCATCCTACTAAATTATAAGCTTTGCACATATTTTACAACATCAATTAAAGCTTTCTATTATTTTTCAAAACATTTTTTACTACTGACCCAACAGCAAAAATAGGAGACTGAGTCAAAGAATCTTTTAATACCAAAAAGTTGTTATCACAAAGAATATTAAACTTGCTGTATGCTGATGACATCTGATTAGAAAAGATCTTAGATAAGATCTTCTGAACTGTCTTAATTAGTACAATAGGCTTAGTATTCATTAAAACACTATTCTATTTATAAGATTTTGGAATTATTGAAACTCATATTCTTTTTCAAAAAATCAGGACTGCACCCAAAGTTAAATACAAATTCAACAGTCTCAAAAAACAAACCAGCACTTTTCTATCATAATGTTTTTAAAGTTCATTAGATATTTTTAATAATCTAGCAGTCTTATTATTTGGCAAATTATTAACAACCAAAGACAATTCTTTTATATCAATTTTTTTTATTATACCAGAAAAAGCACTATTATTAACATAGTTCAAAAACATGTATTAACAAATTTAAAAGTCAGGCATCCTTGAGAACACCAACTGCTTTCTTGTTTACTCTTTCATGATTTTATCCATCTTAACTTTATTAGACTCAACTACTAACTCATTTTCTATTACCAAGTAATCCAAAACAATCTTGCAAAATAAATGTTTTAAAATGTTTTTTATCATCTATTCTTTATTAAAACAGAAATTTTTTATATAACAATTAATTATTTTTCTAATAGCTGTATTTTCAGATGCTTAAGACTTATAATACTTAGACTTCCGATACTTTTTTTTTATCATTGACAAATGTTTAATCAAATTCATTGAACTTATACTATTTAGAACTATGTTAGCAATTTTAGATGCCTTAACTTTATCAATAGCCAACCAAAACCCAATAAGATGGTCAAAATTCAGGAGATCTTTAGAATTTTAAACTTTTACAATATTTGCAATGAGCAACTCCAATTTAAAAATTTTGAAGAATGTTTGTTTTTTAAATAATCATATTTACTATTGTTACTCATAGAATATAGGAAGTATATTAGCATATAAATTACCCAATCAGAAATAGACACAGTAAATATAGAATTCCAAGATTCCTCTCAAAGGAATTGCAAGATTCCAGAAATTTCAGGATTCTCATACAAAGAATCACAGGATTCCAGAATTTTAGAATTTCTCTCAAAAGAAATTGCAGGATTCCTAGAATTCTAGGATTTCTGGTATAAGAAATCAAGGAATTGAGGAATCTCAATTAGGTATATATAGTAGTAGTATTAGAAGTAGAAAAGACAGACCTCTTAGTTTAGATTTAATCTAAGCAACTTTTCCATTCACCAATAAATAATTATTCATTATCTCAATTCACTCTCCATTATCAACACTTTATATTGATAGTAATTGATACTTAACCACACTGGAACAATAGCTCTTGATCATGGCTATTGACAGAATACTAACTATTATTGCCTTGGCTTATTTTTTTATTTTTTATTTCTTTTATTTTTATTTTTTTTCTTTGTTGTTATTTATTAATTGATTAAAGAATTAAGCACTAAGATAAAAACGTCATAGGAACTGGTAAAAAACCTGTGAAACAAGGGTAGAACACTCATAGATTTGAGGATAACTTACTAGAAGGATTACCAGCCATTATGCTGAGAAAAAAATTTGACAGAATTGTGATTCTGGAAGACTACTGAAAACAACTATTGAATCTCTGTCCATTATACAAAGAACTCAACTAAAACCTTCAGATCTATAAACATCTTCAAATACCAATGCTAAAAGATCAATTAAGCACCAAATTATGAGTTTGTTATTTAATTTGAGACTCTAAATAATTATCTGTAACATTTGGTGCTCCCTGTGAGGTATAATTCTATAGAGAACCAGCACCAACAACAATCATCCAAAAGTGGCAGAATCAGAAATTATAGAAGCAAACCATTTAGGATTTGCCAAATTTTTGTTTCAATAGTACAGCCAACAATTAGAATTAAACAATAATCATTTTCCAGCAGAATTAGTTTTTAACTTCTATATCAATGATAAAATCATGGATTGCTTAGGAAAAATGGTTAACATTGAATTCGCAAAAAAAAATTTCTATACAGAATTATTTTAACACACCAGCTTACCAAAAAATTACAGTTTCACACTAATTATTAGGGAAATTAATTAAATCATTAAAAGGTACACTCAACAACAATTTCCCATTACCTATGCAGACAAAGGCAAAGAAAGATTGCAAACACCAGCAGTAACACCCAAAAAGATACAACCACCTATTTAGAAGAAAATCAGAATTGAATTACCAACCAATCCATCATACTATTATACACCAGGAAGTGCCATCAATATTACCTCAGCAGACGTGTTCACATCAAATGCAATATCAACTTTTGGACAAATTCCATTTCAAAATAAACAAAAAAAAGCAGAGTTATTAGAACCATATGGCAAATATTGTGAAGGATTTAAATTGTGATCACCAACATCATCAGAATTTCGATTACTGCCACCTCAACCAGATTTTGGAACCGCAAATTCATGGGAAGTAACTGAATTGGAAGAAAAAAAAAGTAAGGATCAAAAATTTACTTACCAAAACCTGATCTTAGAAAATCTGGAAGTTAAAACTCCGAACATTCAAACCCAGCAACCTCAAAACAATCCAAACTCCAAAACAATTAATCAGCAAAACTTACCTTTAGTAATTGTCATTAATCAGCCACCAGTTGAACCAATTCAATAGCTGCTATTTCAGCAACTTATTCAACAACCACTACAATTACTACAACAACCACAACAACTACTTTAACAGCTGTAACAACAACTTCAACCACCACCAGCACAACAACAACTAATCGCACCAATTGCATATGCTGTTACTCATAGAAAAAAACAGATATAAGAAAATAGTAGACCAATAGAAGAATAGTATATAGCACATAAGCATATTGCTTAGCAATGTAGAGCAATGATAGAAATCATAACACATTGCTTAGCAATGTGGAGCAATGTCAGAAAACATGGCACATTGCTTAGCAATATGGAGTTATATTAGAAAATGAGAGCACATGACTCAGCAATGTAAGCATTGCTCAAGAAATTATAGCACATCACTCGAGAATGTGAGCGATCTCATAAAACATCAATTATGTATATATAGTGGTAGCATTAGAGGTAAAAAGAGCAGAATCCATCAGTAGAAACCTTCCATATTATGAATATCAATAAATAATTATTTACTATCTCAATCCACTTATTACTATCAACATGAAGTGTTGATAGTAATTGATACTTAACCCCACTGGAACAATAGCTTTTGATCACAGCTATTGACGGAATACTAACTTGTACATTGCCTTGGCCCATTTCTTTATTTTTTTTTCTTTTATTTTTTTTTCTTTCTTTGATTTTATTTGTTGTATACTAATTAATTGAGGATTAAAGTGCTGAGATACAGACATTATAGTGACTGGTAAAAGACCAAGAAATAAGAGTAGAACACTTATAGATTTGAGAATAGCTTATCAGGAGGATTACCGGCCACCATGCTGAGAAAAAAATTCAACAGAATTGTGATTCTGGAAGACTACTGAAAACAACTATTAAATCTCTGTTCATTATACAAAGAACTCCACAACCCAAAACCTTCAGATATCTACACCTGAGTACCAACTAAGCACCAAGTTATGGATTTGTTATTTGATTTAAGATCCCAAATAATCATTTGTAACATTTGGTGCTTCCTGTGAGGTATAATCCTACAGAGAACCAGCACTAACAAATAAATTAACAGTGGCAAAATCAGAAAGTATAGAAGCAAACCATTTAAGATTCACAAAATCCTTATTTCAACACTACTGTCAACACTTGGGATTGAACCACAATCAGATATTAGCAGAATCAGTCTTCAATTTTTACATCAATGAAAGAATTATCTATTTATTAGGAACACCAGTAAACACTGAATCAGTGAGAGAAACTTTTTACCACAAATTAATCCAAAACATCAGCTTACCAACAAATTATAATTTTGCATCCATCATCACTAAGATTAATAAAGAAATTGAACATCACACATAACAAAGATACCCAATTACTTATGCCAGTAAAGGCAAAGGAAAATTACAAACACCAGCAGTAACACCTCAATGGATCCAACCACCCATTTGGAAGAAACACAGAATTGAATTACCAACAAATCCATCATACCACTATACACCTGGAAGCATCATCAACATCATATCAACAGGTGCATCCACATCAAATATAACATCCACATTTAGATGCTTTCTATTTCAGAGTAAACAGAGAAAAGAAGATCTTTTAGGACCATACAGTGCATATTTCAAAGGATTTAAATCATGATCGCCAATGCTATCAGGACTTTGATCTCCACTACTGCAACCAGATTTCAGAACCACAAGTTTCTGGGAAGTAACAAATTCGGAAGAAGAACAAGAAGAAGAGGAAGAAGAATCTGAAAATCAAGAATTTACTTATCAGAATCCAATCCCAGAAAACCCAAATATTGAAACCCTGAATTTTCAAACTCAGCAAAATCCAAATTTGGAAAATCCAGAAATTGAGACTCTGAATTTTCAAACGCAGCACAATCAGAATAATCACAACCCCAACATCAATAATCAACAACACTTACCTCCAGTAATCATGATTAATCTAGCTCTACCAATCAATGAACAGCAACAGCAGTTACTTCAACCACCTCAACAACTACAGCAGCTGCTTCAACAGCCGCAACAACAACTGCAACAACCAAATGTTGATCCAATGGTCTATACTCTGATAGCAAAACTTGAGAAATTCACCAGTGAAGAAGATGACGCCTAAGTGTGGCTAAACAATGTGGAGAAAGCCATTATAGCCAATGGCTGGAATGATGCCAGAGCCATGTAGGCTATTCCTTACTTTCTTTAAGATACTGCCAATTCATGGTATTAAAGCTTGGCTAACAAACCCCAAGATTTTGCTGCATTCAAGCTTGCATTTCTACAATACTTCAGCAACAATAATAGTATTAATCAGCTAGTAAATACTTTCACCACTATCAAACAAGGGGAAAATGAAACAGTTATTACTTACCTAGAATGCTTCCATAGAAATCTGCGCCAAATTCAAACAATTCAGGCTGACTATTTTACAGTGCCACAAATCCTAAACCAATTTATTAGAGGTCTGTGCAGTAGTATCCTCCAATGTGTATGTCCAATGCATCCAGCAGATCTTCAAGCTGCAGTTACTAATGCCAGAGATTTTGAATTGGTAGAACTTAAAGCAAATCATGCCCAAGCCATTAATCTAGTAATGAATGGATTATCTGAATTAGATTCCAAATTGAAACAATTCAGTGATTCAATTAATCAAAAATTGGAAAGATACTTAGCTAACAATTGCACAATTTATCAACCACCACAATGATGCAATAATTCAGGAAACATGAATTGTTTCCAAAATCAGTCACATCCATCATCATCTCCAAATTAGCCATAGTAACAAGAGACACATGTTTGCCATAACTGTGGTAAACAAGGCCATATTAGAGCCAACTGCTGATTTTATAATAATAACTAATGATCAAGAAATCAATATCAAAACCCCAATTGCTGGTTCCCAATTCCGAGTTATCAATCCAACCCAACACCATATCAACCAACTTACTTGCCAATAACACAACAGCCAATATATCAACCACCCATATATCAACCTCTAGTTTATCAACTGCAGCTACTGATAATATATCAATTATTACAGCCACAAATAATTTATCAAACACCCACAATTCAAACACCACCATCAAACCCAGCTCAAATAACATCAAAAAACCTTAGATCAAGAGTCACCCAAAACTGAAGATCAGCAATGGTTGTTCACCAACCAATTCTCAGTTCATTTAACCAGCCATCAGAATCACAACAGCGGAGTTCAGGAACCGGGTATACTCAAAACTCGAGTTCCTAAAACTATTTAAGTCTTCTGGTTACCACAGAAAACATCTTACTTAACACTCGGAAACCCAAACAGAAGCAATCACTTACCAATATTCCACCAGCTACTGTCATAGAAGATGAGTCTCTAGCAGCTATATTTCTTTTCAAAATCGAGGAACTGACAGAAACCCCTTTGTTTAGTGGAGCTGTACTCAAGAAAAAACCTATCACAGTAATGTACACAGATGCCAAAATTGATGGTCAGTCTATCAAACTGATCCTAGATAGTGGATCAGCTGGCAGCATTATCACAAGACAGCTCATGGACCAATTAAGTCACTAAGTTGATCAAGCTGCCAGTACAAGGATAATTACCACTGATGAAGCCACCAAAACTCCAATTGGTAAAATAGATAACTTGCCCATAGAAATCAATGGTATCACTGTACCAATCAAGGTATTAGTTATGGAAGCCACTCAATACCAAGCACTAGTGAGTAATGACTGGCTGTCCAAAATCAACACAACACTCGACTAGAACACCCAAGAGCTCCAGCTTAGCCAGAATGGACAACACACATGTGTACCAGCCATGTGTGGCCACTTCAAACCCATCATCATGCCATCAGCACCACTCATTGAGTTCAAAGAAAAAAAAGAGAAACCTACATGGGAAGCGTACCAAGTCTTTTAGGCCGATGAAGACCACAACAAGTTACCACCAATACTCTCCTAAGATGATGACAACAAAAGAAAACAGAAGAAAAAACTTACCTGAAATAACAACCAAGCCTGGGAGATGAAGAATGACCAAAAAGAATCAGCAAACTGGAAGTGGGAAGAAACTGATAAGAGAAAGAGAAAAGAAAAGGAAGAAGAAACCACCTTCACCAACAGTAATTATAGTTCATATGCTTACGTTTCATCACAACTATCACATTATCACTGATCAAAATTGGTATGCATTGATTGCAGCAAAAAATTGTCATTAATGGATGCATGCTGTGACAACGACGAGGAATACTCCACGGCAACAAAATTCTATTGCCACCCATACATCATAGAACACTTTGGACGACTGAAACAATAAGGAAAATGAGACAACCAATTATGTCTTGTATGTGGAACTATTTTGCCTGACAAAGGAATGTGGAATGACATTTCTGGACATGGAGGAACGTGCAACAAGATGTGTCAGTATACGATTCTAATCAATAACTGGGTAAGCAAAAGAACACCAATCGACGATGCCTGAAAAAGAGCATTGCAATGATTGAAAGGATATCTCCACAACGAACATAAACTCTGGAGAATGACATATGCAAAAGCAGAAGGCACGACCATTAGTGAACTACTAAAAATCAAAAACAACCTTCTATCTCTTCCTGAACCCGAATACATTTAAACCTTTGATGTATTTGGCAACATTGAGAATGACCCAGAGGAATTCTATGAACATTACCAGCAATTAACACCTACTAGAAAAAAGCAGGAACAATGCTTAGAAGAACTAAACACCCAATTATGTAATCACTGTTTGATCCCATATGACTTCTAGTATTGTAATAAGTGTGACCTTATTTACAATCCACCACTACACATGATCTATACAATTTCAAAAGAAAAAGAACCAATAAGCAACTGCACATTAGAATTGGAATCAACTTTCAATTCCGATTCAAACTCTGACAACAATGATGACAAAAACACCAGTTCTAGCTTAGCTCAAAACGACAACAAAAATAACAACAATTTGAACCCTAATTCAAACTCCAAAACATATATCACCCTTTCTAATCTTACTAAGAAACAAGAACTGAAATGGTTCAGCAATAATAATGAAGATATTATGCCTGAACACGTGCATGATACTGATGCAGGATTTGATCTAAGATATCTGAGGAAAGAGTCCATCAAATTAGAACTTCATTTGTGCACTTGTATCAATCTGAAAATAGCACTAGAAATTCCAGCAACAACAATGGTTCAATTAGCATCCAGGAGTAGTTTAGCAAAAAAGGGAATCAACATCAGAGGAGAAATAATTGACACAGGATACATAGAAAATATTATTGCAATGGTACAAAATAATTCAGAAAAAGCATATATCATAGATCCAAATAAAAAGATAGCACAGGCAATATTCCTACCTTTGGTAAAAGTAGCTCAGTTAGTGGCAGTGAGAAACAGGGAAAAATTAAAGATTATTGCTAAAAGGATACAGGGATTCGGATCAATAAGTAGAATAGACATACTAGTTAATATGGCAGAGGAAAAGGTTATTGACAAAGGAGAAATTATCTCAACCCGTCAATCAATCTCCATCTCACCATATGACCAGTATATGTTAGCCATAAAAAGAGAAGTAAAGGATCAAGCTCAATTGTTCAAAGCAGAAGCCACCATTTGTGAATTAGGAGAGATTGGACTTACTAATCTCTACATATTAGCCAAAAGCCCTAAAAACATAAAAATTCCCATCTATAATGCAACTAAAAAAGTTATTGAAATACCAAAAGAAACTATTATTGGATATTTAACCACTCAAGTTGAAGATCAACCACCAAACCACATTTCAAATTTTTCACAACTTTGCAGATATGTGGACATTACATCACAGACTATATACAAATAAAGTGAATGTTATCTATTACAACCAGAACAATTGAAACAGATCAATATGGAGAATCTAGACCCACTCCAACAAATGCAATTAAAGATGTTATTTAGCAATTTCAATGACATTTTTACAAGCAAAAATAAATTTGGCCACACCAACATCATCCAGCATCAGATCAAAACTAGAGATGTAATGCCAATTAAACAAAGAGCATACAGAGTACCACCAGCTAGCCATGAGATCATTCGTCAAAAAATCAATTGGATGCTTGACAATGGGCTAATTCAGTCATCAATGAGTTCATGGTCATCACCAGTGGTACTAGTCTGGAAAAAGAATGGAAAAATTTGCTTTTGTGTAGATTACCAGAAATTGAATGAAGTAACCAAAGGAGACAGCTACCCAACTCCAAAGATCCAAGAACTATTCAACACCTTTGAAGAAAATAAATGGTTCTCAACACTAGATTTAGATAGTGGTTACTGACAAGTAGCCATGGACTCAGCCAACAAAAAAAAGACTGTATTCACAACAAGAGAAAGGAATTTCGAATTTGAAATCATGCCATTTGGCTTGATGAATGCTCCAGCAATATTCCAATGACTCATAGAAATTGTCTATACTGGATTACTATGAAAATCAGTAGTCGTATACTTAGATGACACAAATGTATTTTCTAAGACATTTGATGACCATTTACATCATCTCCAACAAGTATTTGAAAGACTCAGACGAGCAGGATTGAAACTAAATGCCAACAAATGTTTCTTTGGCAAAATTGAGCTCAAGTTTTTGGGACATGTGATAAGCAAAAATGGTATTAAAACAGATCCAGATAAGATTGCAATAGTAAAAAACTTTCCAGTACCAACAAACTTGCCAGAACTAAGGACATTTTTGGGATTTGCAGGCTATTATTGCTGTTTCATCAAGGACTTTTCTAAACTAGCCCAGCCATTTTACCATCTACAAACCAAGAATGTGAAGTATAAATAGACTAAAACTTAACAAGAAGCATTTGACACATTGAGAAGAAAGCTTATTTAAGCTCCAGTATTGATGTATTCAGACTACAGCAAACCATTCATCATCACTATGGATGCATCAAGTCAAGCATTAGGAGCAGTACTATCACAAAAAAGACCAGATAGAAGAGAACATTCAGTAGCTTATGCCAGTAAAAGCTTAATTCCAGCCAAAAAAAACTATAGAACACCAGCACTGAAACATTTAACAATCTATTGGGCAGTTATAAGATGGAGAGAATACTTGAGTCAAAAGTTTGAAATATATATGGATCACAAAAAATTAACTTCAATCCAGAAATAAAAATTTGCAGACAATTACCATGCCAGATAAAAAATAGAACTTTCATCATGTAATTATACAGTACATTATAAAAAGAGAAAAGACAATGGAAATGCTGATGGATTGTCGTGAATGAGACAAATCTAAAAACATTTCAACCCAAAAATATAACAAAAAATAAATACGCAAAAATACCAACAACTTTAACATTATATAAATACTTAATCATTCAAGGAGAAATTATCTCAAAAAGAACAAAACAACATAAAACAACAATCAAAATATTTTATCAATCATCAAAATATACTTTACCAAAAGAACAGAAAAAATCCAGATCAACCAATCAGAGTAATCACAGAACCAAAGAAAGAGACAATATTATTTAACATGCACTCAGACCCAACAGCAGAACATTTTTATAAAAAAGCAATCATGAAAAGAACCAGAAAAAGATACTATTGGCCATTAATGTATCCAGACATTATTTAATATGTTCAAAATTGTGATGCTTATTAGAAAAGAGGAGAAACAAGACCCAGTAAACCATTAAAACCAATCAAAGTAGGACAACTATTTGATCACATTGGAATTGACTTAGTTGGACCATTAACAATTACCAGCAGAGACAACAGATATATTGCAGTAGCTATGGATTATCTCACTAAATGGCCAGAAGCAAGAGCCATTCAGAGAGCAAATGTAGAATCCATTGCCAAATTTGTTCATTAAGATTTGATCTGTCGACACAGATGTCCAAAAGAACTACTATCAGATTAAAGAACTCACTTTGTGAACAGAACACTGGCAAAATTAAGTCAAAGATTTGGAGTTAAAAAACCATTGTCATTACCATATCATTCACAAACCAATAGACTAGTTGAAAGATTCAATAGAACACTGTGTGAAGCAGTTGCCAAGATCAATCAAGAAAACCAGGAGGAATGAGATTTGTTTATACTATCAGTACTATTTGCTTATCAAACAATGAAGTAAAACACTACACAAACAACACTATTTGAATTATTATACAGTAGAACAGCAACACTACCAGTCAAGATAGAAGTCAACACTTATCCAACAGAACCAATAACTGAAGACAATTTTCAGGAAATGTTGCTAAGAAGAACATATGACTTGATAGAAACTCTAGAAAACAAGTGACGGAGAGCAGCTGATAACATTCAAAAGTCACAAGAGAAACAAAAAAAAAAACATGATAACCAACTACCAGACAAACCAGTTGAATTCAAGATTAGAGACAAAGTACTTCTATATCATACTAAAGCAGAAAAACAATGAAATGGAAAATTTGACCCCAAATGGAACAGATCATTTCACATTGAAGAAATTCTTAGAAATAGAGCTTATAAATTAAGATGAAACAACAGAATCTTAGCCAAAGCAGCACATAGTAATTGACTGAAACCATATCACCAGATAGCATCAGCATCTACCAATAACATTCTACAATTGGGAGTACAAAGAATACTAGTCCAACCAGATGAGATTCTACGAGATCTGGAACCAATTATAGTTATTAAACCAAACATGTCAAATTGAACAAACCAAAGAGTATATAAAGACACAGTATACATAACAAAAGCAACCAAGAAAAATGAAAATATCAGATCATATTCACACTATAGCTCAACAATTATTCCAGGCCTTAAGTAAACAATAGTTAAACATGGAAATTGTTATTAACAACCAAATAATTTGCTATCAAAACAACCAAAAAAAAACAAAGAATACACCATATCAGCAACCACCAAAAAACAATAAAAACTGGACAGATAACTTAATAAAAAAAGTGAAGAACACTTTTGGGAAAATCCCTGTTATGACACCAACAGAAGAGCTCACAAAAGAAAATTGGAAGCAATGAACAGAACAACTTCCAATATCATATTGCTACTACTAATTAGATCAAAAGTTGAATATTCAGGAATTGTATATCAACAAATTCAAGAGAATATTCAACCAAGACATAATACAACAAATTGAAGAATTTATTGGAAAGAAAACAAATTCAACATTACATGTTAGAACAATATACCAACTATATAACATATTTCAGAACTATTCAGAAGTATTGTTACACTCTGACATGGAAACCATAACCATCAACCAATGGGGAAGAATGAACAATACACAAGTAGAAGATGTGAAAAACAAAGTCGAACAAACAATACTTGAAAAAAAAGTTTTAGAATTAATTCAAAACGAAAATTTCGACAAAGCTCAATATTAAAAAAGAGGAGATAATGTTACTCATAGAAAAAAAACAGATATAAGAAAATAGTAGACCAATAGAAGAATAGTATATAGCACATGAGCACATTGCTCAGCAATATAGAGCAATGATAGAAATCATGGCACATTGTTTAGCAATATAAAGCAATATTAAAAAACATGGCACATTGCTCAGCAATGTGGAGCAATGTTAGAAAATGAGAGCACATTGCTTAGCAATGTGAGCATTGCTCAAGAAATTATAGCACATTGCTCGGGAATGTGAGTGATCTCATAGAACATCAATTATGTATATATAGTGATAGTGTTAGAAGTAGAAAGAGCAGAATCCATTAGTAAAAACCTTTTACATTATGAATATCAATAAATAATTATTCACTATTTCAATCCACTCATTACTATTAACACTTTATGTTAATAGTAATTGATACTTAACCTCACTGGAACAATAGCTATTGATTATGGCTATTGATGGAATATTAACTTGTGCATTGTCTTGGCCCATTTCTTTATTTTCTTTTATTTTATTTTCTTTTATTTTCTTTTCTTTTTTTGATTTTATTTGTTGTATACTAATTGATTGAGGATTAAAGCACTAAAATACAGATGTTATAGTTACTGGTAAAAAATCCAGAAATAAGAGTAAAACACTCATAGATTTGAGGATAACTTACCAGGAGGATTACCGGCCACCACACTGAGAAAAAAATTTGATGGAATTGCAATTCTAGGAGGCTACTGAAAACAACTATTAAATTTCTGTTTATTATACAAAGAACTTCACAACCCAAAACCTTCAGATATCTACATCCGAGTATCAACTAAGTACCAAGTTACGGATTTGTTATTTGACTTGAGACCCCAAATAATCATCTATAACAAAACATCCATTACAAAGCTAAAAAAATTTTCTAGTGAAGAAGACAATGTCCAAACATGGATCAATGATATTGTCAAAGCCATTATCGCCAATAACTGGAATAATACCAGAGCCCTTCAAGCAATTCCCTATTTTTTTCAGGATGCTACCAATTCATGATATCATAGTCTAGCTCAGAAACCCCAAACATTTGATGTATTTAAATTGGAATTTTTAAGATATTTTAGTAACAGCAACAGCATTAATCACTTGGTCAACACCTTCACTATTATCAAACAGGGAGATACTGAAGCAGTCACCACTTACTTAAGATGTTTCCATCAAAATCTGTGCCAAATACAAGCCATCAATGCCAATTACTGCAGATTACACAGTAGCATTCTGCAATGCATACATCTAATACATTCAGCAGACCTTCAAGCTGCAATTACACATGCCAAAGATTTTGAAACAGCTAAACTCAAAGCCAACCATGCTCAAGCCATCAATCTAGTGATAAATAGATTATCTGAATTAGATTCCAAATTGAAACAATTCAGTGATTCAATTAATCAAAAATTGGAAAGATACTTAACTAACAATTGCACAATTTATTAACCACCACAATGACGCTGTTACCAGACAAAATTAGAGATATTATTTAGCATGAAATTATCTTATAATTCCTATCATTAATTAGCATATATTATTGTTTTAAATGATTACTTATTATATTAGCAAAAATGTCTGAAATTATCATTTAATTAATAACCCAAATTGTACACAACACCAATGTAACCTAATTGCAATGATCAATCATGCAATACCCCGAACTATATAACATTCAAAAAGTTTGCCGAAATTTGTAAAAATTCGCCGAAATAATTGATAGTTCACCGAAATATCTAATAGTTTGCCGAAATAACTTATAGTTTGCCGAAATGTATCTTTAGTTCAGCGAAATTGTAGAAAATAGCAAAGTTCGAGTTCATAGAATAGTGTTACGACAAGTTGTATAAAAAAAGAGCTTCTCTCTTCGAGAAAATGTATCTTACTTTAGATTTATCTCTTAAAACCGTTCTTATACACACAAAAAGAAATAAATATCAAATAATTCGAAAAACCAAATTCTTTAATTATTGTATTTGGAAAATCTCCAAAACTCAACTAACATTTTGAAATTGATTAGCTACCAATTTCAGTAAACTGTTAGTGACTCCAGGCCTGAATAGAAAATGTTTCCCTTGATAAGATCTTATTTCTTTTACACTTCTTTTATTTTTCTTTCTTTTCTTATTACAATCATTAGGGTAGTCTACAGACGAGATCCCTGTAGAAGAGTTGACTTTCACAGCAAAGTAACTACACATTTTTAGTGAGCTTCCAGATGAGCAATTCCTGGGAAAGAGTTGACATTTACTACAACGTAACTACATAAAGCAACTGGCACAGAATTGGCCATTCCACTCATAAGCCCAGCAAGTTTAAATTATAGGAGATAATTTAAAGATAAATTCAGTTACTGGAGGTTCAACTACATCCAGAAAACATGAATTCACAGCAAATAAGTATCAACAACATTACAGAAAAGAGACCAAAAACCTCCGGTAACAACACAATAATTCAGGAAACATGAATTGTTTCCAAAATCAGTCACATCCATCATCATCTCCAAATTAGCCATGGTAACAAGAAACACATGTTTGCCATAACTGTGGTAAACAAGGACATTTGAGAATTGACTGTAGGTTAAGACTAAATAACCAATAATCGGAAAATCAACATCAAAACTCTAATTACAGGTTTCAGACTTTGAATTATCAATCAAACCCAGAACCATATCAACCAAATTACCTACCTATGACACAACAGCCAATCTATTAACCACTAGTTTATTAGCTGACAACACCAGTAATTTATTAACTGCAGTTTCAGCCTATCTATCAGCCACAGTCTCAAATAATCTATCAACCCCAACAAATTTAAACACCACCACAAAACTTAATTTAAAATGGAACCCAAAGGCCAAGACTGACACAACAGAGCTGAAGATTATTGATAGTAGTCCATCAACTGATCTTTAGTTTTTCAACCCAGCCATTAGGACTTTGACAATGGAATTTGAGTACTGAGTACACCCAACACCCAAATGCCCAACACTATTTAAGTCTCCTGGTTATTCCAGAAGACACCTTATCCAACAACTTAGAAACAAACCAGAAATCACTTATTAGTAACATACCACTAGCCACCATTATGGAAGACGAGTCACTTGTAGCCATATTCCCCTTTAAAATTGAGGAACCATCAAAAACCTCTTTGTTCAGTAGAGCTGCATTTAAGAAAAAACCCATCATGGCAATATACACTGATGCCAAAATTGATGGTCATTCCATTAAACTAATCTTAGATAGTGGATCAGCTGGCAGCATTATCACAAGACAGCTCATGGACCAATTAGGTCACCAAATTGATTAACCTGCTAGTGCAAAGATAATTACTGCTGATGAAACCACCAAAACTCCAATTAGTGAAATAGATAACTTGTCCATCGAAGTCAATGGCATCATTGTATCAATTAAGGTATTAGTTATAGAAGCCACTAATACCAAGCTTTAGTAGGTAATGACTGGCTGTTCAAAACCAATACTATACTCAATTGAACCACCCAGGAACTACAACTTAGCCAAAATGGTTGACACATACGTGTACCAGCCATATGTAGCCACTTCAAATTTATTACTATGCCATTAGCATCACTCATCAAGTTTGAAGAAAAGAAAAAAAAACCTACCTAAGAAGCCTACCAAGTTTCCTGGGCTAACACAAAACACAACAAACTATTGCTGATACCATTATGGGATGACAAAGAAAAAAAAAGAAAAGAAGAAAAACTTACCAGAGAAACTGACCAAAGTTATTGGAACAGTAATCACCAAAGCAAACAATTACCAATTTGGACTTGGGAAGAGAAAAGAAAAGAAAAAGAAGAAGAACCAGAACCAGCCACTATTCCAACATATATTCCATATACTTACTCTCAACCACCACAATCGTATTATTGTCAACCAAAGCTTATATGCATCAATTGTGGCAAGAAATTGTTATCAATGAGTGCATGCTGTGGTGACAATGAGAAATACTTAATAGCAACTAAATTTTATTGCTGCCCATGCATCATTGAATGCTTTGGAAGACCAAAACAAGTTGGAAAATAGGATAATGAGCCATGCTTGACTTGTGGAGAAACTTTCTTCAATGAAAGAATGTGGAATAACATTTCTGGGAGAGAAGGAACATGCAATAAATTGTGTTAGTACACAATTCTCATAAGTGACTAGATAAGAAAAGAAACGCTCATAGATGCTGCTTAAAAATGAGTAGTCAAGCAATTAAATGGATGTCTACACAATAATGACAAAATTTGGCAAATGGCTCTCACCAAAATCGAAGGAGCATTACCAGAAGAAATAAGGACAATTAAAAATAACTCTCCTAAGCCCATAGAACTTGACTAGAACTCAGAACCAGTTCTAAATCTCCTGGACCCAAAACAATTCCATGAACACTATCAGGAATTAGCACCCACTAGAGAGAAACAAGAGCAACAGTTGGAAGAAATAAATACAAGACTATGTAACCATTGTCTGATCTCATGTGACTTTCAATATTGTAATGAGTGTGATCTCATTTACAATCTACTACCATGCATGATCTACATAATTTCAAAAGAAAAAGAACCAATTAGCAGCTGCGCATCAGAATTGGAATCAACTTTTAATCCTAATTCAAACTCCGACAATGATGATGATAAAAACAATGATTCCAGCTCTGTTCAATATAGCAATAAAAATAACAATGATTCAGACTCAGATTCAAACTCCAAAACCTATATCACACTCTTTGATCTCACCAAAGAACAGAAACTTAAATAGTTCAGCAATAATAATAAAGGTATTATGTCAGAATGCATGCACAATACTGATGCAGAGTTTGATTTGAAATATCCGGAAAAAAATCCCATCAAATTAGAACCCCATTCATGCATCTACATTGATCTCAAAATAGTACTAAAAATTTCAGCAACAATCATGATTCAATTAGCATCTAGAAATAGTTTAGCAAAAAAAGGAATCAACATCAAAGGAGGAATAATTGATGCAGAATATGTAGGAAATATTATTGCTATGCTACAAAATAACTCAGAAAAGGCATATATTATAGATCTAAACAAAAAAATAGCACAGGCAATATTCTTGTCTTTGGTTAAAATAGCTTAATTAGTATCAATAGAAAACAGAGAAGAATTAGAAATAACAACAAAAGGGATACAAGGATTTGAATCAATGAATAGAATAGATGTACCAGTCAATATGACAAAAGAAAAAATTATTGACAAAAGAGAAATTATCTCTACCTATCAACCAATTTCCATTCTACCATATAACCAGTACATAGTAGTTATAGAGAGAAAAGTAAAGGATCAAGTTCAAATTTTTGAGGCAGAAGCAACACTTTGTGAATCAAAAGAAATTGGATTAGTCAATCTACACATACCAGCCAAGAACCACAGTCACATTAAAATTCTCATTTACAACAATACAGGAAATATTATCAAGATATCAGAGAAAACTACTATTAGATACTTAACCACCAAAATTGAAAATCAACTGCCAAACATTATTCCAGACTTTTTACAACTATGTGGATATGTAGATATTGCATCATAAACAATATATGAATGAGAAGAATGTTATTTGCTCCAACCAGAACAATTGAAACAGATAAACTTGGAAAATCTAGATCCACTACAATGTATGCAACTCAAAATACTACTCAACAATTTCAATGACATTTTTGCCAGCAAAAATAAATTTGGCAGAATTGACATCATCCAACATTAAATTAAGACTGGAGATGCAATGCCAATTAAACAGAGAGCATACAGAATACCACCAGCCAGTTATGAGATTATTTGTCAAAAAATCAATTGAATGCTTGACAATGGGTTAATTCAACTATTGATGAGCCCATGGTTGTCATCAATAGTACTAGTTCATAAGAAGAATAGGAAAATTCACTTTTGTGTAAATTACTGGAAACTGAATAGAATAACAAAAAGAGATAACTATCCAACTCCAAAGATCCAAGAACTTTTCGATGCTTTTAGAGAGAAGAAATGGTTCTCAACTCTAGATTTAGACAGCAGTTACTGGCAAGTAGCTATGAAACCAAAAGATAAAAAGAAGATGATGTTTACAATTTGAGAAGAAAATTTTGAATTTGAAGTAATGCCATTTGGATTAATGAATGCTCCAGCCACATTTCAATGACTCATAGAAATTGTTTACACTGGATTACTGTGGAAATCTGTAGTTGTTTACTTAGACAACACAAATGTGTTTTCCAAGACATTTGATGATTATCTACATTATCTTCAACAAGTGTTTAAAAGATTGAGAAAAGCAGAATTGAAGTTGAATGTAAACAAATGTTTCTTTGAAAAAACAGAACTCAAATTTTTAGGACATGTTATAAGCAAAGATAGTATCAAAACGGATCCAGACAAGATTGCAATAGTAAAGAACTTTCCAGTATCAACCAACTTAACAGAACTAAGAGCATTTTTGGGATTTGCAAACTATTATCACTGCTTTATCAAGAACTTTTCTAAACTGGCTCAGCCATTTCATCATCTACAAACCAAAAATGTAAAGTACAAATGGACAGAAGCTCAACAAAAAGCATTTGACACATTGAGAAGAAAACTTATTCAAGCTTCAGTATTGATGTATCCAGATCACAGCAAACTATTCATCATTATCACCAATACATTAGACCAAGCATTAGGAGCAATACTATTACAGAGAGAACTGGATGGAAGAAAATATCCAATAGCTTATGCCAGTAGAAGCTTAAGTCCAACTAAAAAAAACTATGGAATTCCAGCACTGGAACACTTAGCTATCTATTGGGCTGTTACCAAATAGAAAGAATACTTGAGTCAAAAGTTTGATGTATACACTGATTACAAAGAATTGACTTCAATCCAAAAGCAAAAATTTGAAGATAATCATCATGCAAAATGGAAAATAGCACTATTACCATATACATTTACAGTACATTATAAAAAAGAAAAAGACAACAGAAATGCCAATGGTTTGTTACAAATAAGACAAATCTAAAAACATTTTAAACCCAAAAATATAACAAAAGATGAATATACAAAAATACCAATAACTCTAACATTATATAAATACCCAATTGTTCAAAGAAAAATTATCTCAAAAGGAACAAAACAACATAAAACAACAATCAAAATATTTTATCAACTACCAAAATATACTTTACCAGAAAAACAGAAAGAATCCAGATCAACCAACCAGAGTAATTACAGAACCAGAGAAAGAGACAATATTGTTCAATATGCACTCAGATCCAACAGCAGAACATTTTCATAAAGAAGCAACCATAAAAAGAACCAGAAAAAGATACTATTAGCCATCAATGTATCCAGACATCATCCAATATGTTTAAAATTGTGATGCTTGTCAAAGAAGAGAAGGAACAAAACCCAGTGAACCATTGGGACCCATCAAAGTAGAACAACCATTTAATCGTATCAGAATTGACTTAATTAAACTATTAACAATTACCAGCAGAAGCAACAGATATATTGCAATAGTCATGAATTATCTCACAAAATGACCAGAAGCAAAAGCCATTCAAAGAGCAGATGCAGAATTCATTGCTGAATTTGTTTATCAAGATTTAATCTGTCAACATGGATGTCCAAAAGAACTACTATCAGATCAAGGAACTCACTTTGTAAACAGAATTTTAACAGAATTAAGTCAAAGATTTGGAATAAAAAGACCATTATTATTACCATATTATCCACAAACAAATAAATTAGTTGAAAGATTTAACAGAACATTGTATGAAGTAATTGCCAAGATCAGTCAAAAAAACCAGGATGAATAGGACTTGTTTATACCATCAATATTATTTGCTTATTGGACAATAAAACAAGACACTACATAAGCAATACTATTTGAATTAGTATATAGTAAAACAGCAACATTACCAGTTGAGATGGAAATCAACACTTATTCAACAGAACCAATAACTAAAGACAATTTTTAGAAAATATTGCTAAGAAGAACATATGACTTGATAGAAACACTAGAAAACAAACAGCAAAGAACAGCTGATAACATCCAAAAATTACAAGAAAAACAAAAAAAAAGACATAATAACCAACTACCAGATAAACCAGTTAAATTCAAGATTGGAGACAAAATACTTTTACATCATACTAAAATAGAAAAACAATGGAGTAGAAAATTTGACCCCAAATGGGATGAACCATTTCACATAAAAAAAATTCTTGGAAATAAAGCTTATAAATTAAGATTGAACAACAAAATTTTAACCAAAGCAGCACATGGTAATTGACTAAAACTATATTACTATATAATGGCACCATCCACAAGTAATATTCCACAACTGAGAGTACAGCAAATATTAGTCCAACCAAATAAGATCTCATAAAATCTGGAACCAATTATAATCATTGGATCAAACACATAAAATTGAACAATAAAAGAGTATATAAAGACATGGTAAACGTGATGAAAGACTTTAAAAAATGGAGATTACTGATGACATCTACTTATTGACACAACAACTATTCCAACTGATTCAACAACAGAATATGGAAATTACTATTAACCAACAAACCATTCAATACTGAGATATAAAAAAGATACCCAAATACACAATTCAAAAAAAAACAGAAAACACTATCAACAAAATGGTTCTGAAAATAAAATTAGCATTAGAAGAACCAATAAATATCACCACATATTAAGAATTGACCAAAAAAACTTGGAAATAGTAAATACTCGAATTTCCAAAGAACTTTTGTTACTTCTACTTGGAACAATACTTGAACATTCAGAACTTATACATGGATAAAACAAAATAATTATTTGATACAACTATACTGCAAAAACTGGAACAATTTGTAGGAAAAAACAATTTAACTACACAAGCAAGAGCTATCTATCAGCTACATACTGAATTTCAAGACAGACCAGAAATCTTACTTAATTCAAAAATGAACTTCATTACAGTGAACCAAATAGGAAAAATAACCAACACCCAATTTGAAGAATTATAGAACAGGATAACACAAGTAATTCTCGAAAAAGAAGTTCAGAAAATACTCAAAAATAGAGAATTAGAATTAGGAGATTTGGAAGATCTTGATGAAGCTCAATATTAAAAAGAAGAGAATAATATTACTTATAGAATATAAGAAGTATATTAACATATAAATTAGCCAATTAGAAGTAGGCACAGTAGATGTGAAATTCTAGGATTCCTCTCAAAAGAATTGCAGAATTCCAGGAATTTCAAAATTCTCATACAAAGAATCACAGAATTCCAGAATTTCAGGATTTCTCTCAAAAAAAATTGCAGGATTCCTGGAATTCCAGAATTCTTGGTGTGAGAAATCAAGGAATTGAGGAATTTCAATTAGGTATATATAGCAGTAGTATTAGAAGTAAAAAAGACAGACCTCTCAGTTTAGATTTAATCTAAGCAATCTTTCTATTCACCAATAAATAATTATTTACTATCTCAATTTACTTTTTATTATTAAGACTTTATGTTGATAATAATTGATACTTAATTACACTGGAACAATAGCTCTTAATTATGACTATTGATGAGATACTAACTATTATTGTCTTGGCTTATTTTCTTATTTCTTATTTCTTTTATTTTTATTTCTTTTCTTTGTTGTTATTGATTAAAGGATTAAGCATTAAGATAAAGAGATCATAGAAACTGGTAAAAAATCCGTGAAACAAGAATAGAACACTCATAGATTTAAGGATAACTTACCAAAAAGATTACCGGCCACCATACTGAGAAAAAAATTTGATGGAATTGTAATTCCAGGAGGCTATTAAAACAACTATTAAATCTCTGTCCATTATACAAAAAACTCAACCAAAACCTTCAGATCTATAAACACCTTCAGATATCAACACTAAAAAATCAATTAAGCACCAAGTTATGAGTTTGTTATTTGATTTAAAACCCCAAATAATCACCTGTAATACTGTTCCAATGCTTAGAAAACATCATATTAACAGCTTGTACTATGGCATTTTTCAGCACTATTCATATTGTATTCAAGTCACTAATGTTTTTTGTATTTTCAAATATGTTTGACTTTACCAACAACTCAGCAGAAAATCACTCCTTAAAACATAACTATTGGACTTCATCTGTATTCTCTAACTTAAATTTTTAATCCCAATTGGCCTATTTATAAGTGCTATTAAGATGAACATTCAAGAGTCTACTCAAATCAATTATAACCAAAACTGTTTTATGATCCATATCAAAAAACTTTAATATACAATTAATTTTATGGCATGTAATTACTAATGCCAGATTTTCATTTACAAAAATAAAATCCAGCATCTTTTTAACACCTTTAAAATTGCTTTAAGTAGAAGTTTTGGCCAATGAATATTTATTAAAAATATCAACCAAATCCAAATTCAAACAAAACTTGAAACTCACATTCCTTTTGGATTTATTCTTATTAAAGTTATCATTCAAAACCATAAAAAAGCTAGAATTAACTGCATTAGAGATTATAAAGTTAATATTAAAGGCTTGACCAAAATGCACACCAATAGATGTATTAGTATACAGATCTAAGATTATAACCAAAAGCTTGTTTTTAAACAAAAAATATACAGAAATCAACCAATCCAGAATTTTATACATTTTTGAAACATACTAAGTTAAAAAATTATTCATAATTATGGCAATTTTAGCACCAAAAAAATCAACATCCAAACCAAAAATGAAAATCTAAATTCCATCAAACTTATTTATGATTTATAACCTAATATTAGATTTTAATTTCATCTTAGTAATAAAAGAAACTATATTACCCGATTTTTTATGTCAACAAATAATGTCTTCCTGTTTTGTAGGGATATTAATACCTCAAACATTGTACATAGCAAATTTTCAAACTAAATTTGTTATTGAAAAGAGAAATTTTTTATACCCAAATTAGTATTGTTTATTTTGGTTATTAGGTTTATAATTGTGTTTGATAAATTGTTCAAAGTTTTTTTCAGTCTCAAAACAACCAAAAAATAAATATCCATTACTTTTATAACAGTCTCATTACTAGTGGCTACCCCTAAATTTTCACTTATTATTGTATTCATCTCTTGATTTTGTGATGAAAAAATTACCAACAGCTGAAATTCAGAACTAGACTAAGAAACTGTTGGTCTAAGTGTATTCAATCTCTTAGCCAGCTTGTCCATTTGCTTTGCAAGACTGTATTCAAGAGCAGAAAATCTAATATTCACTTTTAAAAAAACAGATAAAACAGGTTTAATATTTAAAGATAAACCAATACTAAGAAAAATCAAAAACACCACACAAAAAACAAAATTATTAGCAACTTAAGTCCAAGTTTTTTTACCAAAAAATATTGAACAAACAATTAGTGTCTGCTTTTTTTTATATATGTTGATTAAACAGACCTAATTTTGAGAAGTCACCACATATCTGTCATAATTATTAGAAATCTCACTTACTGAATACACATTAAAGATATAACCAAACTGTTTATACTAAGTACAGCAAGCCAAATAGAAACCAGTTCAATGCAAATTCACACTCTTAAAAACTAAAACAGAATTAATAGCAGCCATTTTAGATATCTCATCAGAAAAACAAATCATTGCACATCTATTATACACATATAAACTTTGATTATAGCCAATAAAACAAGTTTTTCTATTATAAAAGTTCAACAAATCAGAAAGATTGTGAATAGTAGTTCTAATAGACAAAATATACAACAAAATCTAATATTGATTTCTTGAAATCCATAATTGTTTATTATTGATTGCCAAAGCTATATGCACAAAATTTTTTCTTATAAAAACTAACTATTTAGAAGTAATTAAATTGACAACATTCAATAATTTAAATTCTACCAAGGCCTTTTTCCAAAGACTAATTAATTATATTTTGATTGAAACTATCTTACCAAATTTGGAAAAAACTAATTCCACAACCAATTTGAGAAAATTCACTGGAATTTTCTTGACAATTATTTCCTAATTTAAATAACTGTTTGGCTTTCTAATATCATCATTTACCAAGATTTTCTTACTGATAGCCAGATTTTTAGCTTTTCTTAAACTTAATTCAGAAATAAAAGTAGATCTTATAATATTTGAAAATTTTAAGAAAATTAAAGTTTCTCCAAAACTATCAATATGATAAAAAATTTTTTTAATAGCCAGCAATTTATTCTTACTGGTTTTTCTAAGTACAGCTAATAATTTAACATCTAAAGCAAAAAATTCAATTAGCACAAAAATACATTTTTCTAAAACTCATAACTTATTAATTGGCAATTGCTTAAAGCTGGCAAATTTGAAAAACAAAAGTTCCAATATATTGTTATTATTACTTGTTATATCAAACTTTAATGCTTTTGGTAAGTAATCCAATACATATGTACAAATGCAAGTCTTCTTTAGTATAGTATTATCCATAATCTTATCACTTACTAAAGTGTCTGAATTAGCATAATTAATCTCTTCTGTAATTGTGTTTTTTATATTTTTAATATCTAAAAAACCACTAATACTATTAAAAATACTACTAATATCACTTTTCTAAGACACTACAAATTTAATGCCAGATTCTACAATATCCTTCAAACTGATAGAACCAGCAAAAAAGTTAATTACAATACCATCAGCTTTAAGCTTTTTTGGCTTTTTATATAATATACTGCAAAAGTAAACATTTTTTACACACTTCTTTTTGGTATTAAAGCAAGTTTTCAAACCAGTTAAGCCAAAATTAAAGCCACCAACAGATGAGTTCACCAGTTCTATTACAACAAATAAAAGTGTGTTTGAAGAAATAAATAAGGAAAAAACAGAAAAAAAGAAAAAAAAAAGCTATATCTTTAGTAGATAATTTACTCTTATCATGACCAGAAAATTAACAAAAATTAAAATATTGAATTAATAACTTTAAAAACTGCTCTTTGAAAAATTTTAGACATAAAAAAAAAAAGTTTTTTTCTTTGTAATTTATATTATTATTATTATTATTATTATTATTTAACGAGTGAAATCCAAACGCAACTTAGAACTATACATCAAAGAAATGATCTAAACTAAGCACGAATCATGCATTTTCTACATGTGACCAGCCACTTGAGCCAGTCAGGACAACACTACACATCTATATTAACAGAAACTGAGTCACCAATACGTGAGAAAAATAAACAAAATTTGTGAAAACCAAAATGGATGCCAAAAGCTTTAGCAATACCAAGCAATTTAACCACACCACCTGAGAACCTCAAAATTAAACCAGAAACTGAGACAAGAATTGAGCCATCCACCAGAATTAGGCCATTTTTTTCTATGTATGCGCAATGCTTAGCATGGACCAACCAAATGTTATTCCTAAAAGCAACACAAAGGGAGCGTACAAAATCAGCAATTTTGATACCAGCAACCTTGGGATTATGGAAGACAGAAACAGCCTCCCAAAACCATCCTCTGAAAACAAAACCCTTGTAAAAAGCTAAGAACACCAGGAAATCTGAAGCACAGATTGACAGCAGCTGCAATACATTAGAAGAAGAGATGGAAAGACCAGAAATTGTTTTCCAAGAAGACATACAGGATTTCAAAACCCAATAACGAGCTGAATCATCAATTACACAAGAAAACACATGATCAGATACCTCCACCTCATCACAATACAGACACAGAACACTTGGGTAACATCTATCATAAACGCACTTTTGAACAGCCATGGGAAGCTGACAGTGCAAAGCCTTCATTAAATAAGTATGAATGTCAGCAGTACACCTGCAGGTGAAACCTGTTGTCATATGCAAATCAGAATGCCAAACTTTGAAAAAGCTAGGCCAATTAACATCCAAGTGCAAATCTCTAGGTAGAAACTCAAAACTAGAACTGACCTCCCAATGCGCCTGACAAATAGCACGAAAAATATCCCAAATAAAGTGTCTAGAATTACCAGACACAATACTATTATCCGTCAACAAAAAATGTTCATCAACATGAGGAGGGAGAAACCAATCACAGAGAGTTGCAGCGTCAGCGATGCTGTCAGCTTGATCATTCTCCGATACACCAGAGTGATTCTTAACCTTGTGCCAGCTAACTCTTAAATTCTTACTGCAAATAACATTCCTAATATGCTGGTGCTTAACCCAGCACTGATTGCAAAAGTCAGGATACACCAAATCAACCTCTAACATGTAAACATCTAAGGCTGCCTGACTGTCTAAAAACAAACAAACAAAGCAAGCTACAGGTATACACTCCAGAGCCAATACTATAGCCTGTAATTCTGCCAAAGTAGATGATATTAAACTCTGAACACTAACACCCAAACCCAAGTTAATGTCCTCAAAAAAGGCAGCAGTCCCAGCCTTACAACCAGTCATGCCCAAATTTTTCAACAACCCATCCGTATACACAGACAAACTATCAGCATCAATCCAAGAAAGATGACCACATACAGACACAAAATCATTAGAACCACAAATGTTAACAGGACCAACACCAACTGAAACTGAGAAAGAAAAATGGGAGACCACAAGAAACTTGACTGAACATTCAAATCACTTAGGGACTGGACCACAAGGATCCAGCCTCTTCCATCACTTAAAGATAAGCCAGCTAAAGACATTACCATGGTGATCCCGAAGCTGGTCCACGAAGACAACACCATAATGCTGAAGAGACAACAAAAACTTTAAAAACAAAGACTCGCCAAGAACAATAGGCATAGGAATCCCACTGCGAAACCAGAAAGCACTGGCCAAAGAACCACCCAAAGACAGCTTGCAGTCAAGAAGGATGGAAACCACACCAGCCAAGAAATTATTAGAAACACTGATGCAAATGCGAGTAGGAGAGATCAATGGGTGAATAGGCTGCCAGCACAAAACTTGCAAGTTATGAAACCTGTGATTGAAAATATGCCCCAAAATTCTAATAAAGTTTGCAAAACTGATAAGTGAAGCAATCTTACTTTCTGACTGACACTGTGAAAAGGACTTCAAATCATAAAAAGAAGAATAATGGATTGTATCACTAGAAAAATCTTGCAGGAGACTAGATTTAAGTTTCAAACATTTGCAAACCAGAGCATCCCATTTGTTGCACATGCCAACAGGAACCAAGCTGAACTGGGTTCTATAGCTGATTATAGAATGAAGGACCACTGACACCAGATACAAAAATTGTTTATCCAAAACCACCTTCCTCAAGACCAAATTAGTAAAAAAACAAACATCTGAATTTGCCTTAGCCAAACTAGGCCTCGAAAGACCCTCAGTCAAGAGAAAAATACCCAAGTACTGATAAGATTCACTCCTTTTGGCAATGGAGATTGGTGAACCATTGATGGAGAGAAAAGGATTGCTGACCCTATTATTGATGGGAATTGCCACTGTCTTGTCGTTATTGATAGAAATGTTATTAATATGAAAAAATTTGCCAGCTACATTGAGAATATGTTGAGTAGCACTTTGACTGCTACCAACTCAGATTGTATCATCAACAAAAGCACCAGCAGCAAAAAAAAGAAGATAGCCCAGCCTGAGATTCGATATGACCACTTTTAGACACAAAATAAGAATTCAACCTGTATCCATACACACTTCCTTGACGCTTGACTTCACACAATAGAGGGTTATAAAATATACACCACAGAAGAGGAGAAAAAACCTCTCCTTGATTCAGACCATCATGCACATAATAGCCATCTGTCAAACCAAAATCTGTCATCACACAGTTGGTGCAATTCTTATGAATACTGCCAAAAAACCAAATAAATTTGCTACACATCTTAATCTTAACCAAACTCTTTTCGAGATGTTTCCAGCCAACCAAATCATAAGTTTTTTGCATGTCCTATAAAACCAACCAGAGCTCCTGGTTTTTCTCCAAAGCATCTTCAACAACTGAACCAATAGCAAAAATAGATAACTGAGTTGCTGTACCCTTTAAAACTGAAAAATTGTCACCACATAGCATGTCATGAGAGCTGCAAGCCAGTGAGATCCTGTCCGAAAGAATCTTGGAGAGAATTTTGCAGGCAGTTTCGATCAAAGCAATAAGATGAGTATTCGTGAAAACACCCTCCCACTCATAGGGCTTGGGAATCATCGAAACCCAAGCCTCTCTCCAAGAACCAGGTATTGATTCACAAGATAGACAAGAATTCAACAGAACTAAAAGCAAACCCAAAACTGACTTATCACAATGTTTCCATAGTTCATTAGAGATACTCAAAAGACCAGCAGCTTTGCTGTCAGACAGATTAAAGACCACATGATACAACTTGTCAAAATCAATCGCACACATCACCCCAAAAAAAGCCTCATCAAAAACATAGTCCAAAGATCAGTACTAATGAGACTAAGCATCAGAGACATCATTAACCACCAACTGCTTTCTGGTCCATCTTTCCATAATATCATCAACTTTAGATTTTACCAAATCAGGCTCAAAAATTAACTCGTTGCCCATGACTAAATGATCCAAAACCACCTTGCGGAAGGGTCATTCCAGCACATTTCTGATTGTGTGACTTTTATCCACCTCAAAATTCTCCATCCTCCTATCTATAACAGACCTGATGTTTGCTTCTTTAGCCCTCAAAGATTCAGTGAGCTTGGATGTGCAATAAGATCTTCTAGCACTAAAGAGAGCAGAATGAACGACATCAGCACCAGCACCAGAATCCATCAAACCCTGCACAACCAAAGCCTTAACATTATCCAAAGAAACCCAACGTTCCATAAAAGACTCAAAATTTGCAACACACTCCTCATGTGAGGCCTTGACAATCTTGGAAACCAAAAGCTCCAATTTGTAAAATCTCAAAGATTCCTTGGTAAAAACATTATCAAAGCTCTTGAACCACTTTTTCTTAAACACTTCACTAGCTGAAAAAACCAATATCTTGTAAACAATGTCTCACATTGCATCTAAGTCTGAAAACCATGCAAAGGTAGTGAACTTATTTAAGAACATCGTTGCATTGGCCAATATAGCACCTTTAAAATTGTTCCATCTAATCTCATCAGCACCCTTAAAATCGAACTTTCAATAATCCTTATTTGCCTGTTTTCAAAGAGAATTCAACTGCGCATCCAAAAGTCCACCCAAGCCTATGGACACAGAAACAGCCTGGTAATCTATGTTATAATGTTTGCCAACCTCCAAAACATCACAATGTACGATTGCACTGACCAGATTTGAGGAAACAAACACGTAATTAATAGTCTTCTTTACACCTCTTGAATTCTCTCACATAGGACTTTTCACAACTGAACTACCTGTCAGAGAGTTGACTAGCCCCAAATTAAGGCACTTCCTAAAACTTGCACTTTTACACAAACCATTTTTATTGAAATTACCCCCAAAAATGATGAAAGAAGATTTATTAACAGCCTTTGTGATGAGAGAGTTAATCTCACCAGTCTGAGAAAACCACACCACCAATGAAGTGTCTGTGTAAAGCCCCAAAATCGATACCAAAAGTTTATTCTTAAACAGCAACTTGATGAATAGGAGCCAGCCAGGCACCTCAGAAACCTTACACACATGTCTCGTCAAAGAAAAATTCATGACAATCACAACACCAGCACCCAGATAACCAAAATCCAAGCCAGATGTAAACACTCTTACACCACCAAATTTGTTAATGATCCAGGGGCGAACTCTCTCCTTTAACTTTGTTTCCATGAAAATTGAAATCAAATTGTTCATGTCATTGTGCCAACAAATAATGTCAACCTGTTTCACAGGATTGGTCATTCTTTTAACATTACATGTGACAACCTTCCAAACAAGCTCACTCATTAAGAAGAGAGTTGAGAGTTTGCACCACCAGCCAAAACCGAACTTTCAAAACGAGCAGACAAGCTTAACACAGATTTGGAGAATCCTTCCAACATATTTTCCAACCTGGTAACTTGGACGGACACCAATAAATCCACAATTGCAGCAGTCTCATCACTAATGATCTCACCCGAAGCCATTCTTATCACTATATCACC
Organism: Geosiphon pyriformis; assembly: GCA_016748015.1. Classification (NCBI taxonomy): domain Eukaryota; kingdom Fungi; phylum Glomeromycota; class Glomeromycetes; order Archaeosporales; family Geosiphonaceae; genus Geosiphon; species Geosiphon pyriformis. Next base: position 145,664 of record JAAOMT010000283.1, read on the forward strand.
CTCTGGATTCTGTAATGGAAAAGTCACTGGCAGCTGACATCCAGGGCTAGGCTGGAAAACTGCTGGCACGAGTGAATCCAACCTCTTAGCCAACTCACCAATTTGTCCTGCAAGGCTGATGAGACTGCTTTCAATACTGATTAGATGTTCTTCCAATTCACCTACAATGGGAGGAAAAGATTCACTATTAATAATGAAACCAAATTGTGACTTGTTACCAGAGGGGAAGGAAGTGGGAGAGGCACCAACAACCGACGCCCAAGTTTTACCACTGAATGCCAGAGGTTGAAAGATAGGAGCAGATTTCTTCACGTAAATTCTCACCAGCCTGAGCTGGTCCTGAGCCGAAAGGGCAGCCCTTCTACCATTCAGAACTGCAACATCCTTGACAAACCTACAACTAAGAGACGTATGACCAAAATTTTTGCAAACCACACACAATGCCAAAGAAAGACGAGACCAGTGGAGACTAACATCTTTTATAACCAGAGTTACTGCTATTGCATTAACCAGATCCAATTCAGAACCAAAACACACAGAGGCACAACAGGCACGAGAATAATTCGAGGGATTGCGATCAATGAAGCAAGTTTTCCCATTGATGAAACCAATAAAATCCCACAAATCATGAGCTGTGGTTCCTACAGAAAGAGTGTGTAGCAAAGCCCTAAAACTATCCCTGGCATCCCATGATTGTTTGTTAATATCAGCCCTGACCACACAAACCACATCTTTCCCAATGAAAATGAACCACTTAGAAGCCAATAAATCAGCCTGTGTTTGATCTTCTAATTCGATGATCACCTTTTGCCATAAACCCACCAACTACATTTTGATCATCTTAATCTTCCCAAATTCAGACACCACAGCATGCACAGTCTCCACAAAAGTTCCCACCGGAATTTCTTTCAACACAATAGCCCGATTCATATGATTGTCACCAGAGCACTTGAGATCGGTGTTTATCACAACACCATGATCATTTGCCAATTTTGCTACTGCCATCATCATCTTTTCAGAAGTAAAAGACATCCGAATAATACCACCAAATTTTGAGGGAGTAGAGGCCCCCCCAAAACCATTTACACCAGAAAAAATTTTTCTGACATAAGCTAGTTTCTCTTAAGACGACTTGCTAGCAACCACTCCAAGATCAATATCTAGAGCAAAAAATTTCCTGATTGAGACCTGCACTGTATGTTTAAGAAAGAGAGGAGGTGAGAGAGAGAGTGACCCATCCAAAATATCATCATCATTATTATTTTCCATGCTGAAGTTAATAGTGCCAAGAGGCTTCTTAAGAGTATGCTTGATAACAATTTTTTTGGAACCCTTAGATGTTATATCAGTATCAACACCACCAAACTCTTCTCCACTTTTTTGCCTGAAGTTAGTTTTTTCCACCAGATATTCTTCCTCCATATCAATGCTATCGGACTCAGTGGTATTGCCAGTTTCTGAACTCCATGAATGATTATTCTGAACCTTAGTACCAACAACCTTGTCATCAGCACTATCTTCTAAAGCACTATTTCTTCTCTTTTTTCTTGGAAGGACAGGTTTGAAGCCATCATTAAAGCCAGAAACTTTAACAGTCTTCTTTATAACAGCAATACTACAGCCAACAGTGGCCTCGTAGTTAAAAATAAAGGGTTTGAATTTATTGTACTGAATTGCAAAAACAACTTCTTTTTTAAAAAAAAAAACTTTTGAATCTTTTTTAGGAATTTTGGATGAAGGAAAAAAAGAAGTTTTTTTATTTTATATTTATTTTAGATTATTTAATATAATATGTTATATTAAATAATATTTAGACTTTATTCATTAAAATAAAATAAAATAAAATAAAAAAATTTTAAGTTAATTTTTATTTAAAAAAAAATATTAATAATATTATAATTTTATTATTTTATATAATTTTTTTATAATTTTTATCTTTTTTTTCTTTTTGTATATTATAAAATAAATTTATATAACCAGTAACATAATTATATTATTTAATAATAATGTTTAAATCTGTAGTATTATTAAATAATAATAGTTAAAAACAATTATAATAACTTAATTAAATATTAATTAATAACAAATATTATTATTAACAACAATATTTAAAAAACTTTTTACAAATAAAAAAATTTTTAAAATTTTTAATTAAGTAATATTTAGTTAATAATATTAAAAAAATTGGTTTTTATAATGTAAACACAATTGGTAAAAATTAGAAATTGACTGAAATATTAAAATAATTCTTTTTAAAATGGGAATTATAATTTTTTTATAAATTAAAAATAATATATTTTTTAAAATTTTGAATTTAAAACTTAATTTTGTATTTAATTTCCAAAAAAATCAGTATAAATAATGTTGTTTGTCATTTTTTTGATCTTAATTTTTTTAGAATTTAAGAAAGTAAACAAAAACAAAACCCGTTTCTACGCGACAATGTCAGTGCAAGAAGTAATAAACCAGTTCTTTAAGAAAAATTCCGCTTGGTCATTACTTTCGTTTCTTAGTTACAGAAAAGGAGTCGACAATTTCACATATAACAAAGGAAAGGAGCATCGGCTGTACATAAGTGCTCTGAATTTGTTATCTGAAGACGACGCTCATGCTCAAAGATGTCTTCTTAGTTACGAGGTCGAGTATTGCCGTTTGAAGTATGGGGTGGGCGGGTTCAAGGACTAGAATACGTTCCGGTCCCGGAACAACTACGTGACGTATTGACAAGGGGAAGGGGCGTTATGCTTCTTCTCTGAAAGCTTTTCACTTTCGCTGTTGCTATAACAACAAAGGAAGAGGTGTTATGCTTCTTTTCATTGTTGTTGTAACAAGGGGAAGGGGCATTATGTTTCTTCTCTGAAAGCTTTTCGCTTTCGCTGTTGTAATAAGGGAAAGGGGCGTTATGCTTCTTTTTGCTGTTGTTGTAACAAGAGGAAGAAGTCTTTCACTTTTCGCTTTCACTGTTAATAAAGAGTAAGGCATTATGCTCTTTCTCTGTTGCTACTTCTTTTCTAATACAATTTACCACACTATATTATGTTAGATGGAAGTCAATGAAAAAAATATTGTTTCTTTCTGGCTTAATAACACTCAAAAACAACATAGTGAGGACATAATCAACATTTCTGATGATGAAAGCGAAGATGAGAAAGAACTGGATCCTAAAATCATTCGCTCAAAAATAGAAGCACGGCGTAAAACATCCGAGTACATCGCTGATATACACAAGCAAGAGTAAGTTTTTATTATTGATTTTATTATCTGCTGTTTATAAAATATTCTTATTGATATATTTGATAGTCTGTTACGGTACAACATTTTGGACACGATCAATTTGTCAGCGACGAAGGCACGTGAACTTTTCAAGGATACTTGGTATGATATGATTGCAAAATTTGAAGCAGCCTTGAAGTCTGATGCAAAACCTGTAGAAGATAAAGAGAATGTAAAACCTGAGGAAGTAAAAGTATATACAAGCAATATTTTGAAAACGACAGTAAGTAAATATTACTTATTGTTTCCATTATAGTTTTCATTATTTCCAGGTTTTTCATTATTATTTTTCCAGAGGACTATCAAAAAACTGCGTGAAGTTGTTAAAACTGCACGTGGAGAGTTGCGTTCAGGCGAAAACTTGAGATGGAAGAGGCGAACTCTAGCATTGGCAAAAGTTTTGTAAGTATTTTTTCTGGCCGCTATTCTATGATCAAAATCTATGCTAATATTTGATTTTATAGCCGAGATCAATTCCGAAAT
>JAAOMT010000283.1:150333-191321 GCA_016748015.1 Geosiphon pyriformis
ATTTCAATAGGATTCGAATAATTTTTCGTAACTAAATCAATGCGCTTTTCACGATCCCAAATGATCTTATTAGTTTGTACTGCTTTATAATAACGAACTCGATGGAACTGTAAATGTAAAGTTTGATTGGACGAAACTGAAATTAGACAAAAAAAAGTAACAAAAAATAAAACCATTCCAATTATAACTTGCCGGGATTTCATCTGCTTCAAATTCCTTTCTAGATGTCTCGATTACACCCAAAAATCTCTGCAGATTAAATTATTCATTTATCAATATCTAAATTCTTTTTTTATTAAACCCTATTTCCCTTACATCTTCATAACCGATCAAAAATTCTCCACCAGGTACACAGTCAAAGTCCCATAAAAGACGGTTATAAATTTCATGGGCTGGTTTTAAACGTTGCATAATATTAAATATTTCTCTTGAAAATAGAAAAAAGAGTCAAAACTAATTTTAAAAGAAAAAGCTCAAAAGGTGAACAAATGAATCCGATAGATACAACATTTAAATAAAATTTGTGTTACTTTTAACTGCGCAACAAAAATTAATTATAGAAGCGCAGTTTATTTATGATAAATTTATCATTCCATACGATTATCAATATCTTTTTTAAATATGTCAAGTGAACTTCGAACCGTCTTTCAAAAGTCCCATGCTTCAAGTAAGAAAGGATATAAATGTTAATCTAAAAATGTTAAAGTGGGGTTTTTGAGCCTTAAAGAAGTCTTTTCTTTATTCAATCACCTGCAACTGTTGCTATTTGCCTTGCTCACTTTATATATCCTTGATATGACTATTATGATTATAAATTCAAAGAAAAACCCGTGTTTGTTGCTTTTGTCACTGCCGGCTATCCGGACCCCAAAGAAACTGTTGATGTGTTGTTAGGATTGCAAGAGGGTGGAGTGGACATTATTGAACTCGGTAAGAGTATTCTAAACTAAAATGTTGTTCTCCCGATAATAAGGATAATTCTTGATTTTGACTATTCTTTTTTGAATCATAGGTATCCCTTTCACTGACCCTCTTGCTGACGGCCCGGTTATTCAAGAGAGTAGCATGGTGTGTTGATCACTTTGGCCATGATAAAAGTTTTTCTTGTTGTTTTTCTTTATTAATTGATGAATTTAAATCTAGGTCGCTCTTGAGCACCAAGTTGATATACCGTTATGCTTTTCTTTCGTTGCACAAGCACGTGCACGTGGATTGACCATCCCAGTCATTTTTATGGGTTATTACAATCCAATATTAAGCTATGGCGAAGAAAAGATTGTGCAAGAGGGTGAAAAAGTAGGGATAAACGGGTTCATTGTAGTCGATCTACCCCCAGAGGAATCTGATCATTTTCGAAATATTTGTGCTCAACATCGGTAAACCTGTTGAAATATTCAAGATTTTTTTTCGAAAAAACTTTCTCTTCAATTTGATTTTAATTTCCTCATTTCTACTCGGCATACTTTTACCTATTCATAAATGGGATTCACTTTCCAATCTCGGGAACTAGGCTCAGTTACGTTCCCTTGATCGCTCCCTCTACTACAGATGTTCGAATTCGTCACTTGTCACATGTTGCAGATTCTTTTATTTATGTCGTATCAAGGATGGGTGTCACCGGTTCGAGGTCCACCATAAATACCGAATTACCAGATTTGATATCAAGAATAAGGAAGCACACCAATTTGCCACTTGCAGTTGGATTCGGTGTTTCCAACAAAGAGCATTTTGATCTGGTTGCCTCGCACGCAGATGGTGTAGTAATTGGCAGCAAGATTATTACAATTTTAAGAGAGGCTGGTATGTATCAAAATTTTTATTTGTTCCAAAAAATCTTTGACTCTTAGGGTTAATATTATTTTCGTTATCTCTTTATAGAAAAAGGAAAATGTGGTGAGGTTGCTAAAAATTATGCAGCCCAAATATCCGGACTTACTCTAAATGGAAAAGGTAACCACGAAAAAAAATGAATTTTTTGAATTTTTATTCATCTATTTACAAATTAACCTCCCTTTGTCTTAGATGCGGGCATTAACAATAAAAAATTCACACCCCTCCTCAATAATACCAATGGTATGAACGGAAAACACACGGAAGAAAGCGAAGAGGATATCAAAGTTTGTGTCTATCCCATCATCATCAACCATTTTCAAAAGTTTTTTCTCACTTATGTCTGTCAAGGCAGCAGCTATTCATAAACTTGATCCTCGATTTGGAGACTTCGGAGGACAATACGTTCCAGAGTCATTAGTCGATTGTTTGGTAGAACTAGAGAAAGTGAGTTTGGTTAAAGGAATTGGGTGTTCTTTTTTTTCGAATTTTCAATTTACCTTATTTTTTCACCATTCCTTGCTATTTTAGGCCTATATAGGTGCCAAAGATGATCCGGAATTTTGGAAAGAATTTAGATCATATTATGATTATATAGGTCGAGAATCCCAACTCCAATTTGCCGATCGATTGACTGCAGAAGCTGGAGGTGCACGTATTTGGTTGAAAAGAGAAGATTTGAATCATACCGGCTCACATAAAATTAACAATGCTCTTGGACAGGTATTATTTTTCGGTCACTTTAAAGAAATTAATTTCATTCAAAACCGCTTAAAGGTCTTCCTGGTTACTAGGTCTTACTCGCGAAACGACTTGGTAAAAAACGTATAATTGCTGAAACAGGCGCCGGACAGCATGGTGTGGCAACGGCAACTGTGTGTGCCAAATTCAATTTAGAGTGTATCGTATACATGGGAAGTGAAGATGTTCGTCGTCAGGCGTTAAACGTTTTTCGAATGCGGTTAATGGGGGCTACTGTGGTTCCTGTTGACTCCGGTTAGTTTTTTGTTTAATGACAATTCGGGAAAATTATTTCAGGCAAGAAATCTTGGTCTTTATTTTAATCATCAAACGATTCTCTTAAACAGGTAGTAAAACCCTGAAAGATGCCATTAATGAGGCAATGCGTGATTGGGTTACTAATGTAGCTACGACACATTATCTGGTCGGTTCTGCTATTGGACCTCATCCTTTCCCAAAAATTGTGCGCGAATTTCAATCAATAATCGGGAAAGAAGCTCGTGAGCAGATGCTTAAAAAAGCCGGAAAATTACCTGATGTAATAATTGCCTGTGTTGGTGGTGGAAGTAATTCTATCGGATTATTTCATCCTTTTGTTAATGACAAAAACGTTCGAATTATTGGTGTTGAAGCTGCTGGGGAAGGTAGAATTGTTTTTAGCTTGATATTTTTAACCCATTTGTCTGGTTCTTAAAATTAATACAATCAATGTTACTTCGCCAGGAACAAACACTTTAAATCATTCTGCTACTTTGGCAGTTGGTACTCCCGGTGTATTACATGGTACCCGAACTTATTTATTACAAGATGAAAAGGGTCAAATTCTGGCAACACATAGTATTAGTGCCGGCTTGGATTATCCGGGTGTAGGTCCAGAGCATGCTTTTTTAAAGGATAGTGGCCGTGCAGAATATATCGCAGTTACCGATGCCCAAGCATTAATTGGATTTCGAAAAATGTCAGAATTAGAAGGAATCATTCCTGGTAAGAGAAGAATTCTTGTTATCAATTTTTATTTTCACATTCTTCTAAATAATTTTCGTCATTACAGCCTTGGAAACGAGTCATGCAATATACCATACTCTTGAACTTGCAAAGACAATGAAGCCCGATCATGATATTCTTTTGAATGTAAGTGGAAGAGGAGATAAAGATGTACAATCGGTCGCCGAAGCCCTGCCGAAATTTGGACCGCAAATCGGATGGGATTTAAGGTTCACTGAATAACTTATTAGGGTGAAATTGTAATATAAGCAAAAAAAGCATGTTATTGAAGCCAAAAAATTATTATAAACGAAATTAATGAATTAAAAGTAAACAAAAATTTAACAAATATGTTTATAATAAAATTTTATACAATGTATAAAATGTTAATGTTATAACAAAGTTTTGTTTTTATATTAATAATTTGTAGATAATAAAAATTATATTTTTTATTATGCTTTATTAAGTATAGTTTAACTGCTCCTACATACAAAATATAAATATTGTAGCTTAAAATGAAAATAAAAGTATTAAATTTTAATTATTTAAATACATAATTTTGTTTTTAATATCAGTCCGTCATAGGGTGTATCTTTAGTCGATTTCCGCAATTTAGGTTTTGATCGTGGTATTTTGGTTAGCTTAGATCTAGAGGTTCCTTTATCGTTATTGTCGTTTGGATTTTGCAGCGGCGACTGTGCCTCTAACATCATAAGTGTGTAGTGTTGCCTTGATTGGCCCGAATGGCTGGTCACGTGTATAAAAAGCATGAGCCTCACTTATTTTAGAATCCTACGTGATTATATTGTAATAGGTAGTGGTCGTTAAATAAAAAAAACATATTTAGAATAAAAATTTAATTGAAATAATTAATTATAAACTATTTTGTTAAAATTCAAAAAAATATTTATTTAAATAATATAAATAATTCAATTAAATGAATTGAAAATATTGAAATTTTTTTTTAATTATATTAATATTATACTGATTATTTAAATTATTTTTACATAAATATGAATGCTTTATTAAATGTAATTCAACCATATTTTACTTGTACATATTCTATAATAAACGTGGTTCATGCACTTTTTACACATGAGCAGCCACCCGATTAAATTAATAATCAATATAATCCGATCTATTTATTTTTTAATTTAATTTCTTGAAAAGTTATTTAAAGATTGATTTTTAACAGATTATTATTGTAAAAAGTATTATGTAAAATTCATACATTGGTAATTTTTAAAATAAGATATAATCAATTAATGTGTTTTTATAATTTTATTAATACAGTTTCCTTATAGTTAATCAAGTCTCAAAACCATAGAAATAGTAAGAGAATATTTGAATTAATTATATATTTTGTGATAAATATTTATCATCAATATAAATGTTAATAATATGTTATGTTTAATGAGCAAGAAGTGAAGATTATGGTTAATGAGCAACATGGCGTGATAGAAGTTAAATCTACAACAGTTCGTTAATGACTGCGAAAAACAGTTAAAAAAGCAAAACAAGATATACAATAAATGTAGTTGACATTACAGCAATATAACTATAACAACGATTAAAGTCACACAACACTTTTGTAAGGCTGGAAAAATTTTGTTAAAATTTTTATTTTTGACATTCTTTATCAAGCGAAAGTAATCGTAAAGTATTTTTTATGACTCTTACCACTATCAGTTGAAAAGAATAGATAAAAGGCAAAGGTAATTCTCAACGCAAATAACACATCAATACCTATTATATACGATGTTCTGAAATAAATTTCTACATATTCGAATGAACTATAATAAATCTTGAACATTCATCGGCATTTCGTCAATTTGTGTGCTATAATATTGTTCAATGTCTCTAAGAATTCGTACATCCTCCGATGTCACAAAATTGATAGCAACACCTTAAGGCAAAGGTGAAAATTAATAATTTCCTCATATAAATAAGAAAAAAATCCGAAGAGTTTATTTACCTTTGCGACCAAAACGTCCTGACCGACCGATTCGATGGATATAAAGCTCACGATTACTGGGCAAATCATAATTTATGCTAATTTATAATACAAAAAAGACAATATTTAGCAATTTTAAAAGATGGCAAATCATTAGTAAATTAGCACTACATACACTAAAGAAACTTGCTGCACATCGATTCCACGGGCCCAAACATCGGTTGTAATCAATACTCGGCTGAAGCAAAGTCAAGTTTATAAGTTAAAATGAGATCAAAACAGAATAGAATCAACTAAAAAAATTAATCGTGGACAAACCTGGCTCCTTGTCGGAAATCTTGCATAATAGCATCTCGCTCCTTTTGAGGCATATCACCATGCATTGAAGAAACTGTGAAATTTGCTTCTCGCATTTTATCAGTTAACCAATCTACCTATTCGTTTAATTATAAAACTTTAGCCACAATTATAAAGCGTTAAATATCACAAAGCCGAAATTTCCCTACCTTTCGACGCGTATTACAAAAAATAACAGCCTGGGTGATAGTCAATGTATCATAAAGATCACACAACGTATCAAATTTCCATTCTTCACGCTCCACAGCAACAAAAAATTGTTTAATCCCTTCTAATGTCAATTCGTCACGTTTAACCAGAATTCGAATTGGTTCCGTCATGAACTTTGTCGTCATTTCCAGGACATCATATGGCAAAGTAGCGCTTAATAATACCACTTGTGTATTTGGTGGTAGATAACGATAAACATCGTATATCTGGTCTTTGAACCCTCTATTTAATAATTCATCTGCCTCATCTAAAACCAGCATCTTGATATGACGAGTCCGCAAGTTACGACGTCGTATCATATCAAATACACGGCCGGGAGTACCAGAAACTACATGCTGTCCGTGGTCAAGTTTACGAATGTCCTCACCAATACTTGTACCGCCGATACAAGCGTGACATTGAACATTCATATAATCACCCAGCGCCAGAATCACACTCTGAATTTGGGTGGCCAATTCCCTCGTTGGAGATAATATAAGAGCTTGTGTCTCCCGAATTGTAGTGTCGATGCATTGTAAAATTGATATGGAAAAGGTAGCCGTTTTACCAGTACCTGACTGTGCTTGGGCTATCACATCGCGGCCTTTCATTATTGGAACGATAGCCCTTTGTTGAATGGCCGAAGGCTTTTCAAAGTCTTTTTTTACAAATAAAATAATTAAGCACTATTTCAGCGAAACTCACTTGAGCATTACATTTATATCTGAAGAAGTACTAACTGTAGGCATAGATCCCTCTCAACAAGTCTTCTTTTAACCCAATTGAATCGAAAGTAGGTACCCTTTAATGAAAAAATGGTGAATAACAAAAATCAGAAAAAAAATGTTTTTGACCGTGACAAATGTAAAACTTGCAATTTTATATAAAATCAAACACAAAATTACACTTTGACATCTTCACTAGTCTCAAACACGAGTTTTTCGTCAGCTTTTCTGTCAAACTAGAGTAAAAAAATGGCCATAAGCGAGAACAGTAGAGTGTAGATCAAACTGTGAAAAAAAGACCGCTTTTACTTTCAAAAACTTACTCCAAGAGCCATTTCACTTGGTTTACGGGAGCGAGACGTTAGATAATGTGATGTAGATGCTAGATCATCATTTTATACTTTTTATAGAATAGTATAATTCTCTCCACACCTCTAGCGTCACAACGTGACTTTATCTTGTGGCATTTAATAACAATATTCGCGTTTACACAGTGCAGTCAGTATTGTTTCCCTCCTATAATATTTTTGGCAACCTTTAAACTGTTCCTAGTCATTAACTTCTTTAATAGCTGGCATCTAATATGTCTTCAACTGGCTATTTAGAAGTTCTTAACACGCTTGTATTTGACGAAAATCGAGTCGTAAGTTTTTGAATATATTAATCCTTTTGTTGCCGGTGACGCGTTTTTTTTGGAATTCCTTGATTCACAAAATAGATTTTACAATTGAAGTTGAAATTTTCATTTCTCTAAATTTTCAACAGGTTACCTTCAAGTTTCTTAGCAGGCGTCTTGGAGTTGATGTGAATCTCGCAAAACAGTAACGGATTTTATTCATGTCCGTCATTTTCACAAAAGCAAATTATATTACCTAAATCAATATTTTTTTATGATAGAATTCTTTTTGAGTTCACTAACGCAAAATCATTTCCTGGACAAAGTATACATTCGATCTTTTGTATTTGTGGAATTTCTCAGGATGATCAGAAATTGGTTACTCTAGTACCTCAAGAAGAACTTGAAGGTACGCAACTTCGATCTAATATTTAACTAAACCGAATAACTAATTGAAGACTTACAATTCTTATTTCAGCTTTCAAAAGCACTTTCAAAGTTCTCACTAGCGTTCATGTGTACAGTGTTCAACCGTGTCGACCAAAAGTCAGTGGAAAAGTTTTTTATTAATAAAGCAAGATACTTTGTATACAGGACTCGATTTTTATTAACATTTTCATCTTTGCAAGGATTCATCTGTCTTTGTTGCACCCAATCGAGAGAAACCCGAAGTTGTGAAAGAGCTACCAATGTAAGAAAATTAAGTACGAATGTACCTTAGATCCTGGGCGTCTCATGGGGCTGAATTAATGTTATCAATCCTTTATACGTACAAGATGCGGAATAATTAGGAATAAAACTATTACCTTGAAAGAAAAGTTCCTTCCTCACCAAGATACTCCACAAGATTTTCAAACTGCTGCAAATGCAGAAATCAAAAATTCCCAACCCCTTGACATGTCAAAATCAAAAGCAGAAGCCCCAAAAAAGTCAGAATTATCAAAACCTTCATACAAACTTCAAAGTTCGACACAAACTTCGAGAGAATCGAACCTCCCAGCTAAAAAGAAATCATCAGTAGAGGCTCAAAAGAAAAACTTGCAATCTCATAAAAACTCTATCAAAAAAGCCAACGAGAAGCATGAAAATTCATTTTTTGGCAAAGTGGCTGATAATAAAAAAAAGTCTAAACAAATCAAGGAAATATCCCAGAAAAAATCCAATAAGCCTGACATAAAAATTTCAGGAAAGCCTCCGCGTAAAAGAGTGATTATTGATGCTTCAGGTAAATCTTTGGTTAAAATATTGAAAATATTTAATATAGTTTGAATTAACGCGTTATTTTAAAATAACAGAGGAAGATGATGATGATGATGAGGAGCAAGATTTTAAATTGGCTGCAACGAATGATCCAATAATGGAAGAGCAAGTTTCAGTTTTAGGGGATGTTCAAACTAATAATTTTAAGATGGAGGAGGCATTACCACATTTTGAAGACTCTGTAGATAATATGGATATAGATGATGATGAAAATTTCAAAAACCCCAAAGAGACTCGGATAAATTCATTAACACCCCAATCACCACAAGAAGCACTTAAAGGTCGACGTGGTAAACGAAAGGTCGCCAAGCAAAAAATCACCAAAAATGTCAAGGGATATAGAGGTATGTTTCGATCTGATGATGTATTTAGTAACTAACATACAATCAAACTGATCTAATAAGTAATTGCAATAGTTGTTGAAGATGTATATGAATGGGAATCCTATTCTGAAGATGAAGCCCCACAACCAACCTTCAAAATAGAACATAAAAAAGTAGAACGCCCCACTAAACAAAAAGCCGAAGTCGGAGATGCGCCTAAAAGAAGTGGCAAAAAAAAGAATCTTCCCACTGCACAGTCGGACTTGTTGGCCTTTTTTGGGAAAAAATAAGTGCCGTATATATTAATTTACCTTGATATAAAATTAAATTTCCTGGATATTCTATATTGTGTTATAATAATAATAATAATAATAATAATAAGTGAACCTTCATAAAATAACTACTAAAGATGTATTATTAAGAAATTGTGATTTAAAAAATTGCAGAATCAACACTTACCTCACGTTAAAAACTGTAGATATTCTTAATTTGATGACTTCGTTGATTAAATGATTTTAATATTTGGGTGTACATATCACTGAACTATGAAAAGGAAACGAATTTTGGATCTCGCGGGACACCAGTTTGTGGATCGATATTATTGGTTTTAAATTTCCTTTGTTGTCTTAAGAGCCGGGCTTGATCAAATGGGATACCTTCTTCTTGTATGATCCGTTTGATCTCATCCGAATCATCGAGCCCGGAACGTTCATCCCCCTGATTCAAATTTTGCTGAAGATCGAAAGTCTCAGATGTGAGTCCATTCTCAATGTCTTGCTCGAACGAGTTGGAGAAGAATGCAGGTAGTGGTTGGTATCTTTTTTTCAGGTAGGGTATTCTGGGGAGAATTACTGGAAGAATGCGAGCTCGATAATAATATAAACCTATTGATTAGGAAAAGAGATTATTTTTGAGGTTCCTAAATCATTTCAACGTTGAGGGTATGGAATACAAAATAACAAAGAGATATGTACCAAAACCTAAGAGTACCAAAAAAAACGAAATAACTCTGATTTCTACCATTACGTAAAATAATCTTAATGATTTGGGTATAGAAAAACAATAACAATTATAAATAGGCCAGCCAAGCACTATGTAAAAGTCAAAACTTCGAGGTAAGCAAGTTAGTTGTTGGTAAAGCTCAGATTTTCAGTAATGGGTTGGCTTTTTGTTCTTTTATTCCAAGAAGTGAATGGTTGGAGAAACGGAGTTTTTTTAATTAAAAATTTTCAATGATAAGCTGATCTCGGAATAAATTTAGTTCATTTAAATAAATTTATTTTTTAATACCTGAATTGTTCTATAATTTTTGATTTGGTTATTTGTTTAATAAAAAATTTATTATAATAATTATAATAAAATTGTTTTTTTTATTAAAACTGCAACTTTTTGTCTTAAATTACAATTAATTAAAAGTTTTAAAACTTGGAAATATTTTTTTTAAATTGTTTTATTACCAATTAATTATAAAGTATATAATACTATATGTATCTATTTTTTAACTTATAAACATGTATTTAATTTTATTAATATTTTTTATTAAAATTATATAAGCAATTATTATTAATTAATTTAGTTTTTTAAATTTTATTGTTATTTTTATTTTTATTGTAAAAATTATATACATTTAAAATATAATATAAAAAACATTTTATTTTATTATTTACAATTTTAATGTTTTTAAGCTTTTATAAAAATAAATTCTTTTAGTAAAATTGTGTAAAATTATTATAATTTTATAATAATATATTTATATTTAATAATATTAATTTTTTAAGTTTAAAAAAAATTATAAATTTATTTAAACATGTTTTTATTAATTTTTAAAATTATTTATAATAAAAGCATTTATTTCAAATATTTAATTCTAATTTATTTATTTTAAAAAAAATATTGTGTTATTTCTTTTTTTTATTAATCTTCAAACAACAAAAAAAGCAAAAAAATATCTTTTTTAGTTTCTATTTTAACCTATTTTTATTAACACATTTTTTGCTTATAAAGCTAAACACTATAAATATTATTACCATTAATATAATTAAAAAAAAATAAAAGAAAAACTTGTTCTAATATAAAAAAATACTTCTAAATATATTTCTGGTAAAACAAACAAAATGACCAAAAAACTTGGTATTAAAATATTAATATTAAATATTTTGCTATATTAAACATAAAAATAATTAAGTCTAATAAAATTTTTAAGTTTATGTTTTAGAATAGTAAAGTTAATAACTTTTATAATAATATTAATAGAAAGTTTTATTAATAAAAAAATTGTAAATACTTTTAAAATTATTATAAGTAATAATAATATTCTTAATTTTTTTTGTTTAAAAAAATAAAAACTTTTGTTTAGTTTTTATAAAAAAAATCGTGTTTAATTTTGTAAAGTTATATGTATTAAATAATAATCAATTAATAATAATAATAATCAATTTAAAAACAATTTAAAAATCATTAAAAAAATTTTTATCAAATAAATAAGTTTAAAAAACTTCTATTTTCCTGAAATTTTAAAAGATTATTTGTTTTATATTTATATTTAAATTGAATTTAAACAAAATAAAAACATTAATTATAATAATAAAATTAACTTTTTTTAAATTTAATAAAATAATATTAATTAAATTACAACTTATTAGTTTATAATAAAAAACTATAATAAAATTTGCTAATTATAAAATTATTAAGTTAATTATATTTAAATAGTTTGTTCTAATTAAAAAAATTTGGTATATATAACAAAAGCAAATATTATTAAACAAATATAGCTTTTAAAAAATTAATAACACGTATTTTTTATATTTTACTAATAAACATAATAGTTTATAATCTTCTTGGTTTTTTAATTTTATATAATAAAAAATCATATATAATTAATTAAAATTTTGTGTTTTACAATTATATTATTTTTTATATATTTTACCAAGTAATTTTTGATATTATAAACTTAGTACTTTTTTTAATTAATTAATAATTTTACAAATACAATAAAATAACAAAAAAAAATAAAAATAAAAAAATAAAAAAGATTAAAATCTTATTAATAATTATAATTAAGAGCTATTATTTTATAAATAAAATTTTTTAATGAATGTAATTAATATTTGTGTTTTAAATTATAACAAAAATAAATAATAAATAAATTTATAATAGGTATTATTAGTTATATATAATTTGAATTAATTAAAATATAATTATGATTTTTATTAATTATTTTAAATAATAAATATTTAACTATTAAAATAAATTTTTAAAAAAAAGATTAATATTAAAAAAAGTAATTTTTTTGTTTTTAAAGCTATTATTATATATATCTAAATTTTTAGTAATTTTTATGTTTTTTTTAAATTATTGTTAAAATTTTTAGAATTTTTTTTGGTATTTATAAAATTCTTAATAATATATTTATTTTTTAATACCTTATATATAATTAGTTAATTTATGTTATAATTAATAATTGTTTTTGTTTTTTTATTATTCTATAAATAATAATGATTTTTGTTTTCAAAAATATAAATTTGTGTTAAATTAATTTGTTTTGTTTTTTTGTATTAAGTATAAACAGATTAAATATTTTGTTATTTTGTTAAAAAGTTTTTAACTAGATTAAAATATATATTATTAAAATTACTAAGTAATAATTAGTATTATTACTTATAAAATAATAAGAAAAACAATTAGTAATTAAATATAATATAAAAATAGTTAATAATTTATTAAAAATTATCAAATAACATAATAACAAAAATTTTAATAATAATTTAAATAAAATATAAAAATAATTAAAAATTTATGTATATATAATAATAATATTAAAAACAAAAAAATAACAATTTTCTTATTAAATTTTATTAAATAATTTTAGCAATTAAAAATTTAATATTTAAGTAAAATTTATTCTAATAAAAATTACAAACTAATTATTTATTATTCAAATTTTATGACTTAAATTTTATCTTATTTAAAATTATTTATTATTATTTAATGTTAATAATATTAATTTACAGAATCTAACAATATTAAAACAATAGTTTTTAATTATAACTATTAAAAAAATATTAATTTTACTTTATTATTTTTTTGTTTTGTTTATTTGTTTTATTAATTGATTAAAAAAAAATATTAAAATTATAATATTATAAATTTTTTAATAAAAACACAAAAATAAGTATAAACTTAATTAAATTACTTACCAAAAAAACAAAAACACTAGAATAAACTAGTTATTATATTAAAAAAAACTAAATATTAAGTATTATTTATTATTATTAATAAATTTTTGTTTATTATACAAAAAATTCAACCAATTTAAAATCTGTAAATACAAAAATTTTCAAATTATATTATTAATTAACAGCATTAATTTATATTAATATATTATAAAATTATTTATAACAACATATATATATGTTAAAAAACAGATTTTATTGTTTTTTTGTTTTTTTTAATAAAAAAATTTGGGTTTAGATTGTTAAAAATACTGTTTTTTGGTTTTTTTAATATTATATACAATTTTAGTTTATTTACAAATATTAAATTTTTTTGTTTATTTTAAAAATTTAAAATTATAATTTGTTAATTTAAAATACAGTTTTATTATTTTTATAAACAGATTAATAGTTAATAAAAAGATTATATACCACAAAAAAAAACTTCTTTCTCTCATTTATCCCAAATTTCCAAAAAAGAGCCATAATATTTTTGAAAAAAGTTTTTTCTGTTCTTCATCATTCATTTTACTATTTCCAAATCATTTGTGCTTGATTACGAGACCACTGTTGGCCCTAGTATTGCAGTTCTAAATAAGTCAATTATAGAGTCCATCTTTAATATTGGTGTCAAGTCTGCTGAGTCCAGAAAGAAGAGGAGAGGAGGTGTTTTGGAGGATAATATTGGTAATAAGAAATTTGCTGCTGCTAAAGTATCAAGTGGTCATTCTTGGGGTTCTGAAACTGGTGATACTATTGAATCTGATAGTGTAGACATGGAAGAGGAATGTTTGGTGGAGGAAACCAGCTTTGATTATAGAGATGGTGGTGCTTTTGCTGGAGAGAAATCGGAACAGATGCCTAAAAGTTTGAAAATTCTTACCAAGAGGGCTTTTGGGAAGCCACTGAGGAAAATTGACTTCTTGGATAATAATATTGATGATATACTCTTGGACAAACCTGTGGTTCTCCCTCTCTCTTTGAAAAACTTGGTCAATGTTTCTGTCAGGAAGTTCTTTGTCTTGAATATCAGCTTGGACAATGTTATTAGAAAATCTGCTCAGAAAAAGCTTGTGGTTGTCAGAAAATTATTTTCAAAAATCAATGGTTTTGGGGGGGCTTTTACCCCCTCAAAATTTGCTGGAATCATCAGAGTGATGTTTACATTTGAATCAAGTTTGGCGCAGGCTTCTAAAAAGGCTGAAGAGGTAAAGATTTTGGTTAACCCCAATCTCAAAAAATCATCTGGGCATTCAGATCATGGTATTAAAGGAAATTTTTGTTGGAACATCAACTAAGACTGTGTGTGCTGCACTATCCGATTTTGGTGTGGTGGTGTTAATCAAGATACAGTTGGTAGATTTATGGTAGAAGGCTTTAGTTGAATTTAGTAAAAGTGAACAAACTGATTTAGTCATGGCTTGTTGGTCTGTCCTGATTGGAAAGAATGCTGTACATATGGCCAGGGCTGATCACAACAAGGAATCATGAAACTCGAGAGATCAACATAAGGCATTGCTCTATACTTTGCCAATAGGTACGATTGCTCATGACATCTGAGATTATGTTAGCTCTGTGAGTGGAAAAACATGTGTGATAGGTCATTATCCTGTTATATATGCTTGGGCCAGATGTGCTGTTGTTTGTTTTGAATCAGCTGATTCCTTGAATGCTGTCATGAGAACTACTCCAGTTTTAAGGAGTGTGAATATGTGTTGGTCTTTTTTGGGTTTTTCTAAATGCACTGAGTGTGGGAAATTAGGTCATATATCTTTGGGCTGTGCTAAGGGTGAGAATCCCTCCTCTGGGGAACATTCTCGCAGACCTCTATCAGACATGAATAAAAGCAGATTGGCAACCATCTATGCCAAGCATTTAGCTCTGATTGCTTGTCCTGTTGCTTTTGGTGGAGTTTCTTGGGCTAAAATAGCTGGTAAAAATGTTTTTCCTCCTTTCCCTGTACATGAAGTGTTGGTCAATTCTGGCTCCTTCTTGGAGATGAAGCCTACCCTTCTTAATATAAATAATATTGAAAAAAGATTTGCTGTTTTGGAAAGCAGTCTTGTCAGCCTCACAGAACAAATTGGTAAGTTGGCTAAGAGGTTGGACTCATTCATGCTGGCAGTTTCCCAGTCTAGCCCTGGATGTTAGCTGCCAGTGACCCCCCTATCACAGGATCAGGTGGGTAATGTAGTGATGGGAAAGGGTTTGGGTAATGCCACAAGTGGTAAGACTGCTACAATTTTGGACTCTTCTGCTTCTCCTGAAGTAAAGAGATTAGAAAACATGTTGGAAGAACTTTCTGCTTTGGTTCTAAGTCTTACGGCAAGGTTTGATGGTTCAATTTTGGCTGGCAGTGCATCTTTCAAACCTCCTTCTCAATGACCAGTTTAGTTTAGAAGATTGCCATGTGCAATGTTAGGGATATGAATAATTCTGCGAAACAAGATAATGTAATTTGTTAGCATAAAGAGATAAATAATTTGATTTCTATTGTTACTGAGACTAAGTTGAGAGGCAAAATCCACCCATGAATTATGAATAAATTTGATGGTGTCCAGGTTTTTACTTCTGGTTTGGACTCTGGTCATTGGGTTCTGGTATTGCAATCATCATGGACAACTCTTTGGTGAAACATATGTGTAAAGTTTCCAAAGTTTCTGGTTAACTCCTCTCCTTCAAATTACTTTTCAGGAATAATCTTTCAGTGTCAATTTTGGGACTCTATGCTGATGCTTTGTCAGTGGTTTGGTTCTTTCAGGCTAGTGAGATCAACTCTCTCATTGCAAAAGCAGTGAATGAGTCTTCTTTTATTGTTTTGGGTGGCGATTTTAATGAAAATGGGACCTGAAAGTGTGCTAGCTTCAAGAAGTGCTTTGATTTGGGTTTAGTTAATTCTCTGCATGGAAGTTTATTTGTCAAGATGCCTACATAGTCCAATTCTCATGGTGTTACTAGAGCTCTCAATTACATTTTTGTTTCTTCAAGTTTGGTCAATGCTGTAATAGATGGTAGTATGGCCAATGTTGGAGACTATTTTGATACTGATCACAAAGCTGTTTCAGCTTCTGTGGGTTTGGGTGGTTTGCTTGATGTCCATTTGAGTTCAATACGCAAGCAGGCAAATAAAAATTGTTGGAAGTTTGATATTAAAAGTGCAGATGAGGCAAAATGGAGTGAATTTAAGGATGCTACTGCAGCCAATGCTGTCATGTTCTTGGATGAGTTTGAGGCAGCCAAGAAGTTCTCTGATCTGGATGCTATGTGGGATATTGTTCACAAAGCAATGATTTTTTCTGTTAATGGTGTTTTCAAGAAGAAATGGTTTAAGGATTATGATAGAGTGTTTACCAAAGAGTCTTCCAAGTTGCATAAATTGGAGATTTTGGTTTCGAAAATTGTCAAAACTTCTCATAAAGCAGACTCTAGCAGATTTGAGTCTTTGTTAAGATGCTGGGTTTCTTTGGATAGTGACAAAGCTTCTGCTGTTTGGGATCTTGTGAGTTCTGGTGCAAATTCAGATTGTGTTCATTCTGCTTTTTGTGGTGTGAGGAGGTCTTATTGTGCTTCCAAGCTTGCCAAGTTTTTGAGAGCTGAGGAGTCAGGCATTAGATCAGCTATTGAGAGAAGAATGGAGAATTTTGTGGTCAACAAAGGCCACACAATCTATAGTGTTTTGGAATGTCCATTCCACAAAGTGGTGTTAAATCATTTGGTTTTTGATAACAGTTTGATTTTGGATCTGGTAGAAGTTAAGAGCAAGGTAGATGGTATAATAGAGAGCTGGACAAAGAAGAGAGCTGTGCTAAAAAGTGTTCCTGATTTGTGGCAGTACCAATACCTGCCTTTGAGTTATGTCGACGATAATGCTTTTTCTGGTGTGATGGATGCTATTAGTTTGGATGACTTAATGCATGTGATTAGAGATTTGCTGGATAGTAAAGCTGCTGGCTTGTCTGGCATTTCAAATGAACTTTGGAAACATTGTGATGGTTCTGTGCTAGGCTTGCTTTTGGATCTTCTGAACATTTGTTTGGTTTGTGAGTCAATTTTCCATTGTTGGAAGGAAGCTTGGGTGTTAATAATTCTCAAATCCTATGAGTGAAAGGGTGTCTTAACAAACACTAAACTGATCACTTTAATTGAAACTGCTCGTAAGATTCTTTCTAAGTTGCTGTCTGATAGGATTTCATTAGTGTACAGTTTATTCAACATACTTTGTGGGGACAATTTTTCTGTGCTTAAGGGCATGACTACTTAGTCTTCTATTTTTGCTATTGGTTTGGTTGTTAAAGATGCTTTGGAAAAAGATTGTAAATTTTGGCTTGTGCTACAGGATATGCGTAAAGTCTATAACTCTGTAGATTGGCATCACTTGTATAATAGTTTGGTTTAGATCAAAATGTGTGGGCATTTTATTAGATTTTTTGGCTCTATTCACAATAACTGTGTTAATTGGATTATGACTGATTTCGGTCTAACTGATGAATATTGAGTACATGATGGTCTTGATCAGGACAAGGTTTTCTCTCCTTTGCTGTGGAGGATCTTTTACAACCCTCTTTTGTATAAGGTCAAGAATCAGAAGAATTTGTGTGAATACCATATTGATACTAAATTTGTTGCTAAAACAGGTAGGATAGAAAACCAAGGCAGTTTGACCTCATTTCTGGCTGCTGGTACATTTGTAGATGATACCATTTGGGTGGGTAGCAGTCAGGCTGCCACTCAGTATATCTTGGACATAGCAAGTAAATTTTTCAGAGTAAATAACATTTCTATCAATAATGAGAAAACTGTGGCCATTCCTATCAATCAAAGAGTTAGCAGTGCATCTTTGTCAATTAGTGGTCTGCTGATTTTAATTGCTTGCAAAAAGGAGTCTCATCAATACCTTGGCATTTATTTGTCATCTGAGAGTTTGTCCAAATCCAGTTTGGCTAAAGCACATTTGAACGTTAGATTTTTTGTCAATTTGGTTCTTAAGAAAGTTATCTCAGACAAGCAATTTCTTTATCTAGTATCAGCTGTATTGCAACCTATTGTCAGTTACAGAACTCAGTTCAGTTTCATTTCTAGGAATGTGTATTTGAAGTGGGATACATTAATTAGGAGGGGGTTAAGACTTAAGACTGGTTTTCCGAAATACTTTCTCAATAAGACTCTTTACCATTCTTTTTTGTATAGCTTGAAGTCTTTTGAGCAGTTGCAAACTAAGTGCAAAGTGGCTTCTGTGTTGTGTTTCTCAAATGCTGGTGGTGTTCTTGGTTGTTTGTTTATTTATAGGTCTTTGAATCTTCAGGTTTTGGGTTGGTCATCTATTTACCCCTTATGTCATCCAATCAGGTTACGTATCAGTCTGGTCAATAATTTTTTGGCAAATGTTGTTAGGATTTTTTTGGACTTTAACATGTCTCTTGGCAATTTTGCTGTTTCTGCATTCTGCTTTTCTGGTAGGACACCAATATCTACAGTCCTGGGTGCTTCTTTGTTTTATAATATTTCTTCTTTCCTTAAAAAGTTTGGAATCACTTTTGCCGAGCAGTTGTATACCAAAAAGAGTTTAATTTTTAATTGGAAAAGCTTTTGTCATTGGAAGAGACTTGATTCAAGGGGCTTTGTCCCTCATTGGTTCACTTTGGTTTGTGACTTTTTGGATCAATCTCCTATTTCTGATGATTTGTGCATTGTGAGTTTGCAGACTGCAGATGTTTGCAGCTCAGATGTGGTTTCCAGATTGGGCCAGTGTCTCTTTTCAGCAAATATGGGGGTTATTAATGTTTACACTAATGGATCGCTGAAGGATTTGGGTTCAGGTGAAATGAAATGTGGTGTGACTGCTTACTTTTTGGATCTGAACCTGAGTATAAGTGCTAAGATTGGTGGATTGGTTTCTTTAACTATGGCAGAACTGCAGACAATCACTTTAGCTTTGAAGTGTGTTCTCCCTAACAGTTCTGTAGTGGTCTATTCAGACAGTCAGGCTGCTTTGGATGTGTGTGTGGCAGAATCAGCTCTGGTGTCTTTGGATTTCCGAAACCACTGCTGGATGGAGTGGTATGGTATTATCAATTTAATTAAGGGAAAGTGGCTTGATGTTTCTTGATGTAAAGTAAAAAAACATTCAGGTGTTATAGATAATAAGTGTGCTAATGAGTTAGCCAGTTTGGCTGTGAGCTCTTCTTTGGAACTTCTGGTTTTGGTTAAGGAAAAATTTATCAAGACTAGCAGGGTGGCAGTATCTGAGAACATTCGTTATTTTGCTCATAAGATTTTCAGGTCTATTAATCATGCTCATTGGAAAGTTGGTCCTGGTTTCAATGTTATTGATAACAGTTTACTTGGTGATGTGAACTGGTTTTGTACTGCTTCAGTGTGACACTCTGACTTCCATATGGTAACCAGCTTTATTAGTAACTCTATAACTAGTTTGCACTCTTATTTCTTAAAAGCTCTTCACCACCATCTCCCAGTTGCTGTGAGAAAACATCTGTATAGTAAGGTCTACCCAAGTGTCTTATGTCTGCACTGTGGTGAGATGGAAAGTTTCGACCACTTCTTTGTTTGTACGTTTGATTCTGATGCCCATAAGAGTATTCTCAGATCTTATCTGGCTAAGTGGTATTGTGTTTCTGAATTAGGTTTGCATTCATCTCATGTCTTACAGGTACTCTCCCTGTGCACATCTGATGACATGTTGTATACTATTATGGACAAAGGTTTTGTGTTCAAAGATTGGGTTCAGGAAGCTTCGTCCATACTGGATGATGTCAAGGTTATGGGAAGGTTTATTGTTGATTTTGTTCATAAACTGGGTGCTGTTCACCACACAGATATTTGGGTGGTTAGAGCTAAATATAGGGCTTTAATTGAAAAAAGTGGTTTAATTCCACTTGATGGTTCTGTGTATTCTGTGACCCGTAGTCTGTCTTGTATGTTTTCTGCTGGGGTGATTAGGTTGCTTGGAATTGCTGAGACAGTTGGTGTCTGCTTTGGTTTTTGTAAACATTGCTGCTTTTTTCTGGTATAAATGGCATGGTTTTTGTTCTAATAAATTCGTAGTGTTGCTTTGATTAGTCTGAGTGACTGGTTATGTGTAGAAAGTGCATGATTAGTGCCTAGTTTAAATCACTTAGTTTAATGTATTGCACTAGGTGGCTTTTGGGCCTTACTTGTTAAACGTTAATAAAAAAAAAAAAAAAAAGATTAAAATATTTTTATATTAATGATTTTTTAGTTTTATTTTAAATATAAATTATTAATAATCTTTTTTAAACAAAATTTAATAAAAAATATAACAATAAAAATTTTATATGTATTTACTAAGAGCAAAATTATTAATAAAAATAAGTTATTAAAATTAAATTAAAAATTAAAAAATTAATAATAATAATAATAAATCTTAGATAAACTATTGTTTTAATAACTAATTTGATTTAAAAAATTGTAAAAATTTTTTTTTTATTAAAAATAGTTAAGTATTAAATTAAAAAAAAAATTTAAGTACTATATAAGTTTTTATTTAAAAAATCTTGTATTTATTAGTTAATAAAATTGTTTTTAAAACTTGGTTTTGTAAATTAAAAAATATTAAAAACAACCAATTTTTTAAGTTTTTTAAATTAAAGCTTTTAATATTTAAAATTACCAAAAAATTATGACAATAATAATTATAAAAAACTTTTACATATGTGGTTTTTTTAATAAAATAAAAGCTTTATAAATTTTAAATATAATAAATACAGATTTTAAAATTAAAAATATGGAACTGGTTTTGTTTAATATAAAGAAATTTTATTAAACATTTAAGTTTTATAAGTTTTAAGAACTAAAAAATTCTAAATAAGATTAATAAATATAAAATACTTAAAAAATTTATTTGTAATAATAATTATATAATTAAAATTATTTTAAATTATTTTTTTTTAAAAATTGTTTTTAATTATATAATTATAAAAAATAAGCTTATTTTAAAGTTTAAAAAAATTAAATCTAAAATAAATAAAATTATAAAAAAATAAACAATATTAAATAAAATTCTGCTTTATAATATTTTTAATATGTTTTTTTAGATTATATTATTGCTAAAACATTTTTCAATATAATAAAAAAAAGTAAACATAAAAAGTTATTTATAATTAAAAATTTATTAAAAACATTATAATAAGTTTGTTTAAACTTATTGTTAAAATTTTTTAAATATATGTTTAAATAAATTTGTTTTTAAATTATAAAAAAAACCTGAATATTAATAATTCTTAAATTATATAAGTAAAAAAAGTTTTAATAAATGCTTAATTTATTGTATTGATTAAAACTATTAAAAAAATTTTTTTTAAGTTGTTTTTAATTGTATATTTTTTATTTGTAATAGATATAATACTTTTTATAAAAACAATTTTTCAGTTTTAAAAAGCATTTTAACTTAGTTTTTTTATTTTTATAATAAATACAATTGTAAAAAATACTTTAAAAAAAAATTAAAAATTGTAATTGGTTTTATAAAACATGTAAAAACTTTTAATTTAGTAAGATAATATTATTTAAAAAACAGTTTAATTAAATTTAAAATATATAAAAATTTATTCAGTTTTTTATTTATGTTTATAATAACAAAATTAACTATAAAATAGATAACAGTTTGAATTAAAAAAAAATTTTTTTATATAGAATTTAAAAACATAAAAGTTTAAATAAATATAAAATTAATATAAAATTTATTATTAAAATTAAAAGTATTAAAACCAAAACTAATATAATATTTTATTTAACTAATATATTTATTAATAATATAATTTGAATAAAAAATAGTTAAGTTACAATTCAGTATATTTTAAATATTATTAATAAATTTTTTTGTAATTAATAATATTTTAATTAATAATAACAAAACTATAGCTATTTTTATTAACTAAAAAGTTAAAAAATATTTTTTAAATATTAATAACTTATTTATTTTATTTTAAAAAAAAAATCCGAAAATTTTTTTTTATTTAAAAATTTATTTAGATTTAATTTATAAAAACATACTTAAATATTTAAATAATTTGTAAATTTGGTTTAAAAACTGTTTTAAATAAACAGTTTTTTATTTGATTTTAACAGTTTTATAGTTTATAATTAACTATAAAATTCAGTTTAAATTTGTTTTTAAAATATATATAAAGTAAAATTTACTATTAATAAAAAATTTAAAATTTAAAACTAAATTGTTAAAAAATTTTCTAAAAAAACTATTATATTATATATTATTATAAAAGCAAAAATTTCTTATAATTTTTAATATATAAATATTAAGTTTTTAAACAATTTTTTGGTAATTTTTTTTTGAATTGTAGTGTTTTAATAATCAATAATATTTTTAATGTTTTTTATAATAAAAGTAGTGTTTTTATAATTAATATTATAAATTATTTTCATATTTTAAAGTGTTTATATTATTTAAAAAATTTGGTATTGCTTTTATAAATTAGTTATTAAATTATTATAGTATATGTTTTAATTAAAAGTGGTTTTATTATTAAAAAAAACTTAATTTTATATAATTTATATTAATATTAAAGTTTATTAAGAATAAAAAATCTTTCTCTTGTCAATCCTCTGGCCACGACGAGTGTAAAAGATTTATTGAAGTTTTAGTTTTCCTTTCTCCTATCTCCCTTTGTTTCCCATAATTATTTCTTTGACCAACCTTTTATTTATCGCAATGGAACTGGTGAGTTCATCTGCTGGTGGTTCTGGCTCTGGCTCGACTGGTTTGGGGACCTGTTCCAACACCAAAAAAAAGTGAGTGGATAGTGTCTACTCCTGTGGTGCGTTGTTTAAAAAACCGAAAAAGCCCGAAACAAGTGGAGGCATGATGGACTTATCTGCTGAACTGTTGAATTTGTTGAATATAGGTGACTCTGGAATAGAACCTGCAGTGTCTTGGGGCAGCAAGGTAGGTAGTATAGCTAGCAGTGTTAGTGGTCTTTTTGACATGAAAAACATGAAAAATACAGTCACTAAAGAGACCAGTTACGTGGATTCAGTTGTTTCTGAGCATGGTGAAAATGAGGACAAAACAACACCTAAAAAAACCT
The DNA here is from genome assembly GCA_016748015.1 of Geosiphon pyriformis. Classification (NCBI taxonomy): domain Eukaryota; kingdom Fungi; phylum Glomeromycota; class Glomeromycetes; order Archaeosporales; family Geosiphonaceae; genus Geosiphon; species Geosiphon pyriformis. The sequence continues at coordinate 173,606 of JAAOMT010000283.1, forward strand.
GTACTTGAACATACATGTTGGGGCATCTGCTAAAGGTTCTGATGTTTGATAACATGAGTGACAATAATGATGTTTTGATGCTTCTTTCTCCTAAGTTTGCCAGCTCTGTGCTGTTGATTAAATCACGTGCAGTAGATATATGCAGTTTTAAGCCAGTCAAATTTTTTGCTCTAGATATAGATAAGTTGATTGCAGTAAAAAAAATTTTTTATCAAATTGATGGTTTTGGGGAGGCATTAACTCCTTCAAAGTTTCCAAGCATAATAAGATCATCTTTTACTTCTGAATTGAGTTTGAAAAAGGCTAGGGAAATGGTGATTAGTGAAAAAATCTTTGTCAATGATGATGTAAGGAAAGTAAATAGCCGCTTAGATTGGGAAGTGATTATCAAGAAGATTCTGGTGGATCTTCCCAGATCAGCAATTGAGGCAGTGTTTTCCAAATTTGGTAGGATTGTGTCTATTAAGTTGCAACTTATTGGTCTTTGGCAGAAGGCCCTAATAGAATATGAATCTTCAAAAATGGCTGATTTAGTCACAGCTCAATGGTCTGTATTGGTGGGAAAGGATTCTGTTTGTGTGGCCAAGACAATCAATGATAAACAAATGTGAGTATCTAGGAATCAACATAGGGCTTTGCTCTATACTTTACCAACTGGGACTACTGCTCACGATTTGTTAGGCTTACTGGAATCATATGGTGAGAAAACTTGTTTCATTGGCCAGAATTCTAGTTCTTATGTTCATAATAGATGCGCGATAATTTATTTTGGTAATGAAGCATCCAAGTTAGTAGCTATTGGTTCAGTTTTAGTGTTTAAGGGCACAAATTTACATTGGGCTGGTCTTTCTCTGGCCTGTTGTGCTGCATGTAAACAATTTGGTCATGTTTCTGGTGTTTGTTCTGTGGGTGAGAATTCTGGATCTTGTGGAAAGTGAGTGATTTCTAATCAGGATCGAGTTTGTTTGGCTGGCATTTATAAGAGGAAGCAGGCTCCTATCTTCCGTCCCATGTCTTTCGCTGGTAAAACTTGGGCTCAAGTTGCTGGTGGCTCTCTCTTTTGTGTGTTTTCTTCTGGTTTTTCTAGTGCTAGTGCGCATTCTGGTTCGGTTCCTTCTTCTTTAATATCTGATCTTCTTATTATGTCTCAATTGGATATTTGTTTGGCAACATTGGAACGCTCTTTGGAGATTTTGGTGGATCAGGTTTCTGGTATATTGAAGAAGCTTAGTTTTGTCGATTTGGTGCTGTTGGCTTCTCTTTCTGATGGTGCATCTCTGGTTGTTTCTGTGCCTGCAGCTTTAGTTGTAAGTTCGGATATGGTCTTGGATGATGGATCAACTTTATCTGTTTTCCCATCTTCTGGTGCTGGTGAATCTGCTGCTGTTCTTAGTTCAAGTGGCTCTAGAGTTCTTACCTCCAAAGTGGGTGGTTTGGAATCTAAGATGTCTGTTCTGGAAGCTTCAATTGGTGCTGTTCTGGCAAGATTGGATCTCTTGTGCTTTAATTCAGGTTGTTCTCTTCCATCCTCATCCCAATAAGCTGTTTAGTCTGAAAATTTGCTATGTGCAATGTTAAAGGTATCAATGTTTCTACAAAGCAAGCGGACATTATTCATTGACATATAGACTCGGGAAATATGGTTTCTTTTATCACTGAGATAAAGTTGAGGTTCTTTTCTGGGCCTTGGATAAGAGATAAGTTTGATGGAGTGCAAATTTTTTTTTTAGGATTGGATAAAAGTTTTATGGGTACTGGAGTTGCTATTATTATGAACACTTTTTTGGCTCGTCATGTTTCTAAGATAGAAGAGATTCCCGGTCGGGTTATTTCTGTTCGGCTCTTGTTTAAGGGCAAACTTTTGGTTACTGTTTTGGGGTTGTATGCTGGTGTCTTGTCTGGGGCTAGGTTCAGTTAGGCTTCTGAAGTTAATTCTCTTATTGCAAAGACTGTCAACTTCAGCAATTTTGTTATCTTAGATGGGGACTTTAATGAGAGTGGATCTGGTAAAAGTGCTAGTTTCAAGTTTTGTTTAAGTCTGGATTTGGTCAACTCATTTGTCGGTTATCATTTGGCTGATTTTTATACATGGAGCAACTCAAGAGGAGTTGGGAAGATGATTGATTACATTTTTGTTGGTGGTAATTTGTCTTCTGCTATAGCTAGTCATCAAGTGGTCTCTGTTTCAGATTTCTTTGACACCGATCACAGGGCAGTGGTGGTTTCAGTTGGTTTGGGTGGGCTTCTGGATGTTCAATTAAATAGTTTGCACAAACAGGTGAATAGAGACCATTGGAAGTTCAAAATCAAGGATGTTGACTGTACTGGATGAGCTAAATTTAAGGATCTCTCCTCAGCAAAACTCTTGTCTTTGGGTGAGATGTTCTCTGGTGCTAAAATACATGGTAATGTGGATGCTATGTGGGCGGTTTTGGTGGGGGCTGTGGTAGATTTTGCTGATGTAACGTTTTTGAAGCATTGGTTTAGCGAGTTCAAGTGTTCAAAAAACATACATTCTTCTAGGTTTTTTGGTCTGGAAATGTTAGTGGCCAAGATTGTTAAGAAGTTTTGCTCTAGTGACTTGCCTGATACTAATCGTCTTGTGAGTAAATGATTAACTCTGGATGTTGTGAAGACTTGTGCTTTCAAGAACTTGGTTGATTCAGAGGTTAAATCTGATGTTGTTGTTAGGCATTTGTCATTGGTTTGCAGAGATTACAGGAGGTCTAAGATGTTTAAGTCGAGATTGGCTGAGGAAGTGTCTGTCAGAAAGGCGATTGAAAAGCGTATGAATAATTTCTGTTCGGACAAAGGTAGTATGATCAGGAGTGTGTTGGAAAGACTCTTTTACAAGGTGGTATTGGATTATTTGGTAGTTGATGATAATTTGGTGTTGCTGTCTGGAGAAGTGAAGTTAAACATGAACAGAATAATGGAGAGGTGAACAAAGAAATGCTCTGTTCAGTCAGTGCTTCCTGATCTTTGGACTCGTCAGTATGCGCCTTTAGACTATGTTTGGAATAATACCTTTTCAGGTATTATGTATACAATCAGTATGGGAGAGCTACTTTCTGTTGTTGGTGGTCTACCTGATAGCAAGGCTGCTGGTTTGTCTGGCATTTCTAATGAGTTGTGGAAGCATAGTGGGGAAGTAGTTTTGGGGTGCCTGTTGGCACTATTCAATAAGTGTTTGTTTGTTGGTATGGTGTCTGTTTTGTAGAAGAGGGCATGGGTGTCTATGATTCCTAAGCCTTATAACTGGGATGGGCTTCTTATGAATACTTAGCCTATTGCTTTAATTGAGACTGCCAGGAAGATTCTTTCCAAAGTTCTGTCTGATTGTATTTTGATGGCTTGTAGCAAGTTCAACGTTTTTTGAGGTGACAACTTCTCAGTGCTAAAGAGTACGTTCACACAATCTCCGGTGTTTGCTGTTGGTTCAGTGATTGAGGATGTCCTTGAGAAAAATAAGGAGTTGTGGTTGGTCTTGCAAGATATGCGGAAAGCTTATGATTCAGTTGGATGGCATCATTTGAGGGCTAGTTTGCAGCGTGTCAAGATGTGTAAGAGATTTATAAGGTTTTTTGGTGGTATTCATGAGAATAGAGTTAACAGGGTGATGACTGACTTTGGTTTATCTGATGGTTATAAGGTACATGATGGACTGGATCAGGGTGAAGTCTTTTTGCCACTTCTATGAAGAATTTTTTATGATCCACTTTTGTGTGAGGTTAAGAGGCATAAACATTTGTGTAGATACCAGATTGATACTAAGTTTGTTTTGAAAACTGGCAGGATTGAGTGTGGTGGTGGTTTGACATCATATTTTTCAGCTGGTGTATTTGTTGATGATATGATCTGGGTTGGGAATTGTCAGGCTTCCACTCAATATCCTCTGAACATTGCCAGCAAATTTTTTGTGGTCAATGATATTTCTATCAACAGTGAAAAGATGGTAGCTATTCCTATCAATCAGGGTGTTAAAGTGGTTTCATTGAGCATTTGTGGTCAGCCAATTTCTATTGCTAGGAAAGATGAAGCACATTGGTATTTGGGTATCTTTTTGTCAACTGAGGGGCTCTCAAAGCTGAGTGTTGCCAAGGCTCATACAGATGTACGTTTTTTTGTCAATGTTGTGCTCAAGAAGGCTATTACAGATAAACAATTCTCCTATCTGGTTTTGGCTATTTTGCAGCCTATTGTCAACTATTGTATTCAGTTCAGTTTTGTTCCTCTTGATGTTTGTCACAAGTGAGATGTCTTGGTTAGGAAGAGTCTCAGGTTTAAGACTTGTCTCTCCCGTGATTTTCTTGATACTGCTTTGCATCATCCCTTATTGTATGGCCTAAAGCCTTTTGAGCAGATGCAGTCAAAGGGGAAGATTGCTGCTCTGATAATGTTCTCTAATGCCTCTGGTATTCTCAGACATTTGTTTAGTCATAGGTTTTTGGATCTACAGGTTCTTGGTTGGGCTTCTTTGGATCTATTGCAGTTTCTGGTTAGGTTGCGTGTTAATCCAGTGAACAATTTTTTGGCTGGGATGGTGAAGATTTTTTTAGGCAGTGAGCTGTCTTTGGTGAACAACCTTCCTATTGTGTTTCGTAGTTCTGGTCGTTTTCTGTTGTTCTCTTTTCTTGGAAAGTCTCTGTATTTTGATTCAGTCAAATCTCTTAAATGCTTTGGTATTGCTTTTGGTGATCGACTTTTTGATAAGAAGGGTATTTTGTTGGATTGAAAAACTTTTCGTTATTGGAAGAGATTGGATCCATGTGGTTCTGTGCCTTATTGGTTCATGGTTTTTTCTGAATTTTTGAAGGGTTAGGGTTATTCATTTTCTGATTCTGTTAGCTTTGTGAGGAAGCTTAGTTTGGACATTTTAGGGTCTGGGGAATTTTTTACAGTGAAAAATGGTTTACATGACATTTGGTCTGGCTTTTTTGAAGTCTTTATGGATGGGTCTTTGAGGAATGCAGACTCTGCTGAAGTCATCTGTGGTGCTGCTGCATACTTCCCGGTCTTGGATAGAAGCATTAATGTCGCTGTTCATGGTTTTTTGTCATTTACTATAGCCGAATTACAGGCTGTCGCTTTGTCCTTGGAGTGTATTTCTTCTTCAAGCACTATGGTATTGTATCTTGACAGTCAAGCTGCTATTGATGTATGTGTGTCTGAGATGTCTTTGGCCACCCCCAATTTCTGTAATCAATGCTGGCTGGAGAAGCATCATATTTTTAATTTGGTCAGAGATAAAGATCTTAGTGTGAGTTGGGTTAAGATGAAAAGCCACTCTGGGATTCCTAGTAATGTGGAGGCTGACTTGGCTGCTGGGACTGCCTCTGGATCCCTCTTTTCTCTTTTTGCTGATGTGCGTGAACATTTTTTGGTTGCTGAAGGTGTCGCTGTTTTTGGTAATACATGTTATTTTGTCAGAGATATTTTTCAGTCTGTTTGTTGTGCTCATTGGGAGGCTGGTCCTGGTTGTGATGTGGTTCCAAATGTGATGATTGGTTGCATAGATTGGGTTGTCACTGCAAAAGTGTGACATCCTGATTTTCATATGTTTGCTGAATTCACTAGTTGTAAGTTCTCAACGCTTTGTACTTATCTTATGAAGGCTGTGCACAGGAGATTGCCAATGGCAGTCAGAAAAAGGTTGTATGATAAGTGCTACCCTAGTGTGTTGTATTTATTGTGCAGTGGAATGGAGTTTTTTGACCATGCTTTTACTTGTGTTCATGAATCTGGTGTTTGTGGTGAAATCTTGGCTGAGACTTCTGTCCATTGGTCAGCTTTGGCTGATAGTTTTCTTACTTCTGCCATATTGCAAGTTTTGTCACAATGTTCTATTGATGTTGGGTTGTATATTTTGATTTGCAAAGGGTTTGTGCTGGGGGAGTGGTATGAGGAGACTTGTGGTATTTTCGAGGATAGTAAGGTGGCTGCTGCTCAGATTGTTGATTATGTCAGGTTCGTTGTTGGGTTACATTAGCTAAGGTGTGATTGGTTAAGTCCAGCCACCAGGTGGTAATGGAGAAGGCTGGTCTGATTTGTGATGGTGGTGTTGTTTCTGGACTCTTTCGTGGTGTGCCTTCAGTTTTGTCTAATGGTGTTGTAAGATTGCTTGATGTGGCCAATTCTTTTGCTGTTAGCTTTGGTCATCAGAAGCCATTTTGTTTCTTTTTTGGTCTGGGTGGCAGTGTGCAAGTTAATATAAGTGTGTAGTGTTGTCTTGTCTGGTCTAAGTGACTAGTTACATGTAGAGAGTACATGAGTTGTATTTAGTTTAAGCCTCTTAGTTTGGTTCTATGTACTAGATAGCAATTAGGCTATGCTCGTTAAATACATTAATAAAAAAAAAATTAAAAATAATAAGTTGGTTAATAAAAATATAATTATAATATTTGGTTTTAGTTTTAAGTTATGCAAAATTTTTGCAATTTTACTGTAATTATAATTAGTTTAAACAAAATATGTTTAAATAAAAATTTTTACTAATAATTTTGTTAAAAATTTAAATTTATTAGAAATTATTAAAAATATATTAACTTTTTTTTAAATTTAAATTTTAATATAAATATTAATATTAAGTAATTAAAAGTTAAAAAACATTTTTGATGTTTTAAATATTAAGATAACAAATTTTTTAACTTTTAATATTATTTTTACTTATATAATAATAATAATAATAAATAAATTAAATAAATAGCCAATTAAAAATAAGTGTAATAAAAAAAGAATTCTAGAATTTATTTTAACTGAAATTTTAAAATTTTAAAATTTTAATAATACTCTTAGTAAAAATCACAGAATTTCAGAATTTTAAAAAATTTTGTATAATGAAAAATTATGTATATATAACAGTAAAAGTAGAAAAAAAAAGCAAACAATAATTCAAGACTTAATTTTTTCTTTTTTTTATTTATTTTAAAAGTTAATTTGCTATTACTTAAAATAAAATTATTTACTTATTAATAAAATTATTAATTACTACTTAATTTATATTATTATTATCACTTAATTAAATTATTTACTATTTTTTGTCATATTAATAATTTATACTAATAATAATTAATACTTAACTACACTAAAACAATAGTTTTTGACTATTAATAAAATACTAATTTTTTATTTTTTTTATTTTGTTGTTGTGTTTATTAAAATTAATTAAAAAAAACATTAAAATTATAATATTAGAAATTATTTAATAAAAGACATCAAAACAAAGCATAAAGTAAATAGTAAAAATTATTTACCAAAAAAGTGTATTTATTAAAATAAACTAGTTATTATATTAAAGAATTAAATATCAAATATTACCAATTATTTACAATTGAATTTTTGTTTATTATACAAAAAATTCAATGAAAACTTTCAGATCACAAAAACTGTTAGAACATATTTTCATAATTATTTATTAAGTACTAAGTTATAAAGTTTATTATTTATTTTAATAGCTAAATAATTATTTATAATATTATATTATTAAAAATTTTGCTTTTTGTTTATATTAATTAAAGATTTTTAATAATTAATAACAAAATAAATTTTAAAAATATTTGGTGTTTTATAAAAAAATAAATTAAGTTTATTAGTATATAATTTGATAAAAAAAATTGAAAATATAAAAATAATTACTATGTCTTAATTAATATACCAAATTATATAAAACAAGTTTTATTAAAAAATTAATAAAAAATTCTTTTATTATTTGTTTTAATTATTATTTTACAATATTGCTTTATTAATTTTATTAAATCAATTAAGATAAATTTATAAATATTTTGTTATTTTTTTTCTATAAATTTTTTTAATTTACTATAATTTTAAGATATTTTTTTTTCTACATTCTTTTTAATAATAGCTTAAAGGTTTTTTATTGGATTTAAATTGGAACTATTAGATAGCCATTTTAATAAATTAATTGTATTTTTAGCAATAAATTTTTTGATAAGTTTGCTAATATGTTTAGAGTTATTATCTTGTTAAAATTGCCAATTGTTCTTTAGTATTGCTATAATTTTAAATAAGTAATTACAAAAAATATTTATATAAAATTAAATATTCATTATTTAAATAAAACAAAATAAATTAATCTTTTTTTTTCATAAAAATCTTTCATATAAAAAGCTTTGTTCAATCTTTAATTTAAAATAAATTGGTTAAATATTTTTATATTAATATTTTACTGTATTTTAAAAAAGTTAAAAAAATGTTTTATTAGTAAAAACTTTTTTTTTCAGTTATTATTTAAGTGTTTTTTGGTCTATTTTACACATTTTTACTTATGTTCTTTAATTAGTATTAGAATTGTTTTAGAAAAACTTTTTTATAATTAAAATTAAATAAATAGTTTTGAATAATAAATATATAAAAAATATTTATTCTCTTTTTAACCAAATATTTAAACAAAACTAAAATTTTTTTACAAATAATCGGTTTTAATACTTTTAAAGAATTTTTTATAATTTTTCTTGGCTAATTTTTACAATTTACATGTTTTATTGTTCCTTTTTTTTGAATTTTTTGAGAATATTATAGATTATAAAAAAATATATATTTGTTTTATTCTGTATTTTTTGCTTTAAAATTAGCATCTCAAAAACAAATTTTAAAAAAATTTTTAGTTAATATATGAGAAAATATTTTTAAAATTTAGTTATTTATTATATATTCTGTTTTTATTTTTACTATCATAAAACTTATCAAAAATAATCAAATTAAATACAATTTTAGTAGATTTATATTTTTTTCATATTTTTCCAAATTTTTTTTTATCAAACTGTAATTTAATAAAAATTTAAAGTATTTAAATTTTTTTTAATTATAAATTATAATTAAGTAAAAATAATTTTAATTTGGTATTTTAATAATTATATACAAATTAATTTAACAAATTATAATATAACTGTTTTTTATATATATTTAATAAAAGTATTTTACAAATAAGTTTTAATATTATTATATAAAAAACTTTATAATTTAAGTTATTTTATAATAATATATATTAAATATAATAAAATAAAAGACTTTAATTATTTATTTTGTATGTTTTAAATATTATTATTTAAAAAAAAATTAGCAAAAATAATATTAATAAGTAAATAACTTTATTAAATTATATTTTGTTTATTAACCAGGTATTTTTTAATGATTTTAATATAAATTATGTATTTATTATTACTTGTTAATTTGCTTTTTATTAAGTAAAACTTCAAAAAAAAAGTTGTAATTTTAGTACTGTAAAAATCAGGCTATATTATTTTTTAACAATAATAAACAATTTTATGATAATTTATTGCTTATTTTTATTGAAAATGAAATTTTTAAACAAATAATATTGTTAAAACAATGTACAATATTGGTATTTTAATATATAATTATTAAAAAGCTAAAATATTCCCAAATTTTCAAGTTAAAAAGATTATTCTTTACTTTAGCAAATTTGTAGTCAAAACAGAAAGTGATTGACTAGAATTATGTCTTCTCCTATGTTTTTTAGCGAAACTTTATTACCCGAAAAACCGCTTCGCTCTGAAGAACACAAATCTAGCGGTGGGCCTCCAACGAAGGTGTCTTCCGCCAATCGGATCAGACCTAGGCGTAATAAACACCAGCGCAAAAAGCAACGCACAAATAGTCCACAAGACTACGATTTCTTGGTGTTTGGTTATGAAGCAAAGGCGTTTCGTGACGACGAAATGGCCCAAAAAATCAACGAAGGTCAGCTCTTAATTCCTTGGCGAGGTGAAGAAAGTACCGAGAAACTGATATTATTAGATAGGTAAGGGTGCTCTGAAATCAGAAATTCAGAATTCGATATCGGCTTGATGTCATGTACTTTTTTGGTGGTTTTATTCTTTGGAAGAATCCACTATTTGCTCCTTTTTTTTGTTCTTTTGTGACGCGTTACAACTCAAAACTAACTTTCCATTAGAGGTTCGAATGTAGTACCTATTTCGCTTGAGCCAACTCTAGAAATTTTCACACAGAAAATTTTTCCATGTAGATTTTAAGATATATTAGAAAGAAGAGGTGTTCATCACACATGAAGGGAGCGCACAAACGATGGAGCAACCTAGCTACTGAATCGGTTTTTTTCTCTTTTTGACCTATTTAAACATGGTATATACTCGGCAAATCGGAGGCTACCAATCAAAAAGATCTCTACGGCCATCGCGAGAAAGGCCAAATATAATCTTTAAGGAATTTTAATATTAAATTATTTTTTCCCCATCAAAACACCCTATATTTCTATCATCTCTTATATTGTAAAACATTAGGTATGATGCGAGAAATCTTCTTGATGACCGTGATCAATTCCGTAAGGTCGTCTATAGTTTTTCACCTACAGAGGAGGAAATTGAAGAAGAGAAATTGTGTAACGAAGAACGATGGATGGATCTTGATTCTGACGCAGAGGAGATGCATGATTTATCTGAAGAAGAACGAGGCATATATATAGGTAAATAATCCTTTACTGCTATTTCTCCTACCCATATCTCAGAAAGATGATTATATTTTCACCCAATTACAGAGGAAAAAAGAAAAAGACTTAATATAGAAGAAAAAAATAATGAATTTTCCTATGATTATTCTGAAGAAACTCATCAGGAATTGTCTGGTAATTGTAATTAAAATAGTATCATTTATTTTCGATTTTATCAGAATACCTAAACTTTATTTCATTCTTCAGAGAAAATACAAGAAAGTAATGATCAGAATGATAACTTGGAATACACACCTAAATTTATTGTACCACGTAAAATGGCCACGGTTAGTGAATAAAAAAAATGTGGATTAATGTCTTTAATAAATTCTTAAATCCATTATACACTTTTTCTTTAGCCTACCAGTGTCCGTGTTGATGAGATTATCGAGCGCACCGCAAAATTTTTAAATGCCAGCAATGATCCACAAATAGAAATTGTGTTGCAAGCTAAACAAGCAAACAATCCAAGTTTCTCTTTTCTGAACAAAGATGATCCATTATATCCGTATTATAAACACGTGAGGTTACTCTTACAAACGGGTCTTTTTGCGTACGGCAATAACAGCGATGATAATGAATCAAGTGAAGCCGAAGAAGATAATGAGAAACTGGACACAGGATCATTTACAGAAAAGCTTCAAGATTCTGACCAACAGAAAACAAAAGATGAAAATTTGGAGAGCAAAAAGACCGAAAATCTTATGAATAACAAGGAAGTAATTGACCAACGATCGGGAACTCCACCACCACCACCACCACCACCACCACCATCATCACCCCCAAAGCCTTATGGACCTGTTGTGTGAGTATTCAACCAATGAATATAACATTTTACTGCGATTTGGTTTAAAATTCCAGGAATAAAAGGTCAGGTTAAAAGTTTTACTTGAAATTTCTTATTTCAGAACTCCCACAGCTGATCTTCAAGCTGTCATTGATGAACTCGCTGTCCACATCGCGAAAAGTGATGTTTCCGTTGAATCAAAAATTCGTGGACAACATATCGATGACCCGCAATATAGTTTCTTATTACCGTGGAATGAGTTTAATCCATATTACAAGTTTAAAATTCAGAGTGAACGGAAGTTAAATGAAAAGATAAAAAAGGAAGAACAATCAAAAAAGCAACAATCTGCTGGACAAATGAATGGGAAAAACCCAGAAGTTGATGAAGGCAGTGAGAAACAACAGCGATGGGAAAAGCAGCGACAACAACCTAATTTTCTTCCAGTTCCTTAACAATTTCAACAATAAAATAATATCAAGTTTCCCACCATTATGAAAGGTAACCACTGTTTGAATGTGGAAATATTTTTAAGCAAGGCTACTTGCAAAATGGGCAAAATAACAACATCAGACACGTTAAAACTGAGACTTAGAATTTCCACAATATGGTCAGCAGTTATGACGGCTTGGCGGGCGATCATTACGCCTTTTTCATGATTAAGAGTGAATTTAAAGGCTCATAAATTTTGATTCTCGATTATTAATTTTTATGAAATCAGAATCCATTGAACAATTCCCCAGTTCCATCAATTAACTAAAGTTGTTCCCATCTCATCTGATCCCGAATTAGGTATCTTGACGAAATCCTTATTAGCTCCGATAATATCTTTCTCAAGCAAATATTAGGGTTTCAGAGGTACGCAGAATTAATCCTTTCAAGAAATCGCTTTTGCCGGTATCAGGTGGACCCAACGTCATGATGGTTGAGGCATAATAAATATGGTGAAGAACGCGCAAAACAAATTTGAACTCACAATATGATGTTTAATGGACCTATTTTTAATTTTTTATATACCATTTATTACGTAGCTCTCGTTATAGTATAGTAAGGAGCGATTCTAATTCATTTATTTCCAAAATCACAAATCACCCGGAATTTGATTCCTTTAATTTAACTGATGAGAGTCTATCTTTTTACCCTATCATAATTTAGATCTTGATTGTTGATTTAAAGAATTTTCTCATTGCTATAGCTTTCAAACTGTAACACTTTCCTACTTTAGAAATATTACTCGTATTTTGAACAAACGTCAATTATTATTTTGGTTCAATAAATTTTTCACTTTGAAATAATTTTATTATATCATAATTTTTTGAAAAAATCAATTATAATTTCTTCAAAATAATGTTATTTATAAATAAAATAACAAAGCAAAAATTATTCAACTTTTATGTAATTAAATATTTGCTTAATTATATATATAAATATATATATATTTTTATTAATGCGTAGCCCAATCACTATCTAATACAAATACGACTGGAATTAAACGTGACTCATGCGTTTTCTACATGATTATATATATATATATATATATTTTAGCTTTAACAAAATGTAATCCAAATTATTAAATATTTTTACAACATGCAATATGTACTATAATAAAAAACAATCTATGTGCTTTTTATACATAACTAGCTACCTAAATTTATGTTAAAATTACATTAAGTTAAACACCAAAATTTTTTAATTGTTTTAATATTTAAACTTAATTTATTATATATTTTAAACTTTATAACTTTATAATTTTTTAAATATTGCCACAGAATTTTTTTGTTTTATTTTAATTAAATACATTGTTATTTTATATTTAAAAACTTGATTATTTTTATTTATAAATTAAATTTGTTACAGTTTTATATTTTAAAATTTGAATATAATAATTTATATATTAAAATATTACAATTAATTTAAAATTTAATCTAATGTATAATAATTTGTAATGAATTTTAAGTATTTTAATAAAATTTAATTGTAGTAATAATTTGTTTAGTTTTAAAATATAAATTTAATTTTGTAAAAACAATTATAATTAATTACTTATTTCGAATTTAATAATCTAAAATATACTAGATAGCAATTGAACTTTACTTGTTAAATAAAATAAAAAAATTTAAAATTAGTAATTAAATTATTAATTTTTAGTAAAAAAAAATTTTTAATTATAGTTTGATTAAAAAAAATTGTTTTGGCAAATTGTATTTATTATTTTTTTACAAATTTTTTTTAAACTAATTAAATTTTATCAAAATTACATATAATTTAAACTGCTTTAAAATTATTATTATTATTATTATTATTATTATATATTTTAGAGTTTTGTATTTATTTATATTTGTAAAAATTGAAATATTGTACCAATAATAATTATTTAATTAATATAATTTGTAAAATATTAATAAATATTAAAACTAATAATATAATTAAAAATAATTTTATCATAAATTTTGAATTAAAATTTAATTAATAATATTAAATTAAAAACCAAATTTAATATATAGTTTTAATATAAACCAATTAAATTTTTGAAAAATATCAAGTATTAAAATAAAAGTTATTTGTTTAAAAAAATTTGTTAAAAAAAATATAAATTGTTTTGTTTTTATAACAAATAATAATTAATCAAAATAATTATACTAATAATATAACCAAATATTGATTTGTATTTATTTTAATAAATTTATTATTGTTATTATTATTTAAATTTTAAATTATGATTAATTATTATTAAAATTAATAAAATAAAACTGGTAAAAAAATTAATAATAATTAAATAACTAAAAACAGTATTAGTAAATTTAAAATTATAAAATACAAATTTAATATTTTAAAAATCTTAAAAAAAAGCTTTTTTTTAAAAAATTTTAAAAAAATAATTATTTTTATTTTTAATTGTATACAAAAAAAAAATATAATTATTAAATATAAAAATAAAAATAAATTATAAAACAATTAAACTTAAATTTTATGTAACAATAATCTAAATATTAAAATTATCTTTAAATTAAAACATTTAAATTATTTTAACTATAATAAGTTTATATTTATTTGTTAATTAATTATATGTTTTTTTAAATTATAATATATAATATTGTTTTAATTAATTTAAATAATTATTTATATATAAACAAAATATAAACTGTGTTTATTATATAATATTTTTGGTTTTATGTTTATAAATAATAGTTAAGTTATATTTTATTAAACAATAAAAAAAGTAATAATATTAATTAATATAAAAATTGCTAAAAAAACAAAACTGTAATAACAAATTTGTTATTAAAAATTTTTAATTATTAAGACAATACTAAAATCAGTTTTAATATTTTTTTTAAAAACTTTGCTTAAAAAAAAAGTTTAATAAAAAAAAGTGTGTTTTTAAAACAATTAAAAATTGTATTATTTAAGAATAATATTTTGTTTAATTTTCAGTTATTGTTTTTTTTTGTTTTGGTTATAACATAAAATAAAAAAAAAGGTTTTATTTTATATTGTTAAAATATTAAGAAATGTTTAATTAAAAAGTTTACAAAATTATGAGTAAAAATAATTGAACAATTTTTTTTTAATAAAAATTTTGGTTATTAAAAAATTATAAATAAAAACTGAAAAGCAATTTTATTAATAAAATAATTTAAATACAATTTAATATTAATATTAAAAAAAAACAATATGTTTTGTTAAATCTAATGGTTTTAAAAACATTTTAATTTTAAACATAAAACACATATTTCTTAAAATTTTTTCGACTTGTTGATTGGGCACAAAATCGTTTGTTTCGGCATCTAAAAAATTTTAAAGAGTGGTGGAGACTTTATTTCCTTTTGAAACGATATTAAGTTGAATTAAAGATAGCATAAGTGAAAAAATGTATCAACAAGCACCCCCGACTTATTCTAACTACTATCCACAACAAGCCACTGGATCGCCTCCTCCATTGCAACACCCAATTCCAACTCACCCTCCTATTCAAATGCGAGACCCACCCGTTGGTTCCCCGTCACCGTCAACACAACTGCGCATCATACATCCATCTCAACAAATCCAGCCTGATTTACAGGATGTGTGGAACTTAAACGACAGTACCGCTCAAATGGGAATGCAATTCGGAAAAACTGCCATGAGGGCGGGAAGCCAGTATGTTGAAAAAAATGTAGGTTTATATCAGAGTTTATATGTCCTGAAGTCAATTATCTTTATGGAAAAACATAATTCTTATTCTTTGATTTGTTTTGAGCCCTTGGGCTAATAATCTCCATTTACCTGGATTTCCTCAATTCTAAATATGATTTGTTGTTCATTTTTGAATGGCTAATCATCTTAATTAATATATAGATTAATCGCTATGTAGATTTTCCGGCACTAAAACACTATTTCAAAGTTAACAATTCCTATGTGGCCAACAAGATTAGACTACTTTTATTCCCATGGTGGCATAAGGTAAGTTTTTTGTAAAAATGTCAAAGGGTATCGAAAGAGATTTGTTCTCGGTAATTATTCTCTATATCCCAATTATCACTGGTGTGACTATTCATGTATTATAAGATTCCATGGGGAAAAAGTCTTGATCTGACTTCATTACTAGATATCTATTTACAGGGCCTTTTGTGATTATGACTTGCTTTTCATTATAAATATATTAAAAACTTATGTCACATTCTTTCCTTTTCTATTATCTGTAAGTAGCCATGGTCCCGACTTGTTAAGCGCTCTGAGCAAAACGGCCAAATGGAAGGATTTAAGCCACCAAGAGAAGACATTAATTCACCGGATCTATACATACCCGGTAAAACTCTTAAATATTATTTTGCCATCTTTTAATACCGATTTTCATGCTGAGTTATACTTTAATGCTTCCCTACAGTGATGGCGCTAGTCACCTATGTATTACTTACTGGAATAGTCGCTGGTACAGAACATAAGTAAGACAAAGAATTACAGGGAATCAGATAATTAATCGTTTTTATTTTAATTCTCAATTGGTTGAAACTAATTCGAATCATTCTTTGCCAAAGATTCCATCCTGAAGTATTAGGGATGAATGCAACTACTGCATTCCTTATCGTTTTGCTGGATTTATTCTTCATCAAAACTGGATGTTATTTATTGAATATTTCTTCCGAGACTCAACTTTTAGACCTAATGGCATACTCAGGCTACAAATTTATTGGGTAAGGTTTGTGCATATCCGAATGGCTTACTCAAGATACCATAATTACACTATTATTTAATAATTTTAATTTTTTTAAGGACAATCGTAACGCTGATAATTTCTATGATTGCTCCTTTTTGGTTGGTTGCCGCTACCTTCTTTTACACTTCTTTCTCTACTGGGTTTTTTTTGGTAAGATCACTTTACATAATTGCTCTAAAAATTAGCAAATTATTAATACAACACCTATGAAACAGCTTCGATCTTTACGTTATGTCGTATTCCCCGATTCGACAACCACAGTCAATATCCCACAACGCAAACGAAGAATTAATTTTTTATTTTGCATTGCTGCACTTCAGGTTGTTTTGGTATACTTTCTTGTAAAATAAAATTTTTGATCGTGATTTACAATTTAAAGTTGCTAGATGTCTTTGCTATTATGTCTTGTCATGTGACTGCAAGATTATGAATGAAATTTCAGTTGTAATTTCTTTCTTTTTTTGAAGCAACTGGTAGTATTTTTATTAGTAAAACACTTGCAATTATTGAAATTACTTAACAATACTTTGTAAAAATGCTTATAATAATAGATTAACTTTTTATTAATTTTTTTTAAATTTTTTTTAATAATTTTAATATGTTTTTTGTCTTTTTTAAAAGTTTTAAAGTGGTTAATAAAAAGCCAATAATTAAATTGCTTTTTTTGGGGTTTTTTTACTGTTATTCAGATAATTAAAAAGACTAAAATTATTAAAAAACAATTTTTTTAACTTTTTATTATATTTAATAATAACTTATTTAAAATATTAGAAGGTTTTTTTTTGGTGTTTTTAGTGTTAGTTTTATTGTTTTAAAGCTGATTTTTTTTGTAAAAATAAAGCTTTGGTTTTTTCTGTTTTTTTTTTTTATTTTTTTATTAGTTTTGTATTATTTTTATTGATTATAATACTTAGTTTAATTATAATTGTAAATAGTAATTAATTATTTGTTTTAAATAATAATAATAAAGCATATTAATTTATATTAATTTAAATTAATTTTTAATTAAATTGTTTAATATGTTGATTAATTAATTATTGCTAATTTTAAATACAAAATAAATTATGTTTTTGTATATATTTTTAACTTATTAAGTTATTTGATTTAAAAAATAAAATAAAAATCAAATTTTCTATTTTTTTTCTATTTTTTATAATATTTAAATAAAAATATGAAAATAACTTTGAATTTTCTTAAAAATAAACTATTTTTAATATTAAATTTTGGTTTAAAATTTTTTAAAAAT